>APFE031072867.1:288156-360154 GCA_000404065.3 Pinus taeda | reverse complement strand
CAACCATATTAGTGTTTAAATCATTCTTTTTATGGTGGAAATGGATTCAACACTATCAAAAACCCCCTGGGCACCCAAAATCTTGAAGCTTGACAGCTGCAACCCAAATTTCCCAAAAAAATTGTCGAAATTTGGTCAAACTCTTGTTAGAATTTCCGTTATTTCCCAAGCAAAATTTTGGCCTCGTTAGAATATATATATATATATTATATATATATATATATATATATATAATTATATATATATATATAATATAGATATATATATATATATATATAATTTTTAAAGTAATAATAATATTAAAACTAATATAAAAATTAACATAAATAAGAAGCTTATTAAACTCATATTACACTTGTTTATTATCTAGTTCCTAAAACCGATCTTTTTATTGCAACTACTTACTTAAATTATGATGGACACTAATCCACATTTTGGCAATTATGTTATGCACTCCCAATACAATAATATTATGAACAATTGGTGAATATAATTTTTTTTTTATATATATATATTATATTTTTTAATATATTTTTATATGAACGAATGATATTTTAACATCCACGAGACTAAAAATAATCTATGGGACTACCAACATCATTTTTTTTTGCTTTTTGCAATTCAATTATTTTCTTAAATTGATGATGAGCTGACCCAACCTTCTAACAGTCCCCTCACTGAAAAGACAATGCCAAGGAATTGAGGCTAACATACTGTCATAATTGCCTCTGATGTCTCTGAAAGAATCACATTCCAAAATTAAATGCTTTTCTGATTCCACGGCCACAGAAGTGAAAAAATTACACCCGTTCTTCCCAAGCTTCTTTAGGTCTCTTCCACCGTCTCATTTCAAATTGAAGTTGATGTGAGTTAGTTCTTAATTGAGCAATAAGAATCTTTCCTCTCCACAGAATGTTGACTCCAATGTACTCTTTTTGCTAGAGATCACAAGTGGGGTTGAATTCCTGAACATAGTACTTCTTCTTTTTACCAAACTCTTTTCCCCATATATGCTTACGAAACTTCTCCATAACAAAATTCTTTAACTCCTTGCTATTTGTGGGATATGCATTGAGAAAAATATTCCATTTTTGAATCCATTTGTTGTTTTGTCTCATCCATGATTTCTTTTCTTTCACTCTTGCCTTCACTGAAGATAACTTTCGGCGATCTACCTACTCCTATTTTCTCAATTCTTTTTAGATACCTTATAAGACACACTATAGCAATTGATTCAATGGGAGTTGCTCCTGTTTCACTCAACATTATCTCATAAGGAACCAGACCTTTTATTTTGAACTTGCTCATGATTAAGCGTTTTTGGATTTTCTCAATTTGTTTCCATTTTGAAACAGGGATGTTGCTAGCCCACAATTCACACCCATATAATATCATTGGACAAACTAGGAGTTCAAAAATCACTTTAATCATTTTCCAATCCTAGAAGTCTGCCTCTCTACATATGTTTTGAAGTGCATATAATGCTTTCCACCCTCCTAAAGTTCTCTTCTTTATGCAGTCCTCCCAATTAATCTTGTTGTTGAAATCGATCCCAAGGTGCTTGTATTCATTTACTTCTTCAAGAATGTTTCCTTCAAAGAAGAATGTATGATGGCTTTGCTTCCTTTTATTAGAGAAAAACATTATTTTTGTCTTGCTGGTATTGACTTGCATCCCCACTGCTTTACAACAAAACTCAAGGGCATATAGGTGCATCGATCCATGTGTTGATTTAGCAATCAATACATGATCATCAACATATAAAAGAAGTTTTATCACAAATCAATTTAAAACCACATCAAATTAGTCATCGGCCAATTAGAAAAAAACAATTTACATTTAATTTTTTTTCAAAATATTAAATTTAATATTTTTTTTTCAAAACTTTAATAAACTTATGTTTAAAATTTTCAAAACTACTCAGAATGGAGGCTTTTGTGATTCATGATTAAAGCAAAACTCTTCCGCCTGATGTGATTTATCTGGAAGAGTTTTGCTTTTATTTTCAAAACTAATTGAAAGTCAGCTTTTTGCCCAAAATAAAAAACAATATAACCTACCTTCCATCAATATTAAAAAAAAATACTTCTCACTATAATTTCTATTATTTTTCCAACATGTTTTTGCATAATAAATAATTTTATAATTGTAAAGTTCATTGAAATATAATTTTTCTACCTCACCAAAGTCCTAACGTAAAACTTTTATATCTCCCTTACTATACCTGCCTTGCGCATTCAAATTTGCTTTGACTTGCGAATTAGTTTGTCTTTGAAAAAAAAATCATGTCGCTTATCCATAGTTTAACATTAGGAATTCATTTTTTGTTATTTGTTATTATTATTTAAATTTATTTATTTGTAAAGAGATTGGTTGAGGTCTTATTATGGGTCCTTTAGTAACTTCCATTTCTGTTAGTTACAATTTTTTGGTTTTTAGATTTATTGTCTTTTTATATAACTTTTTTATTTTGATTTTTTTTTCATTTTTCCATTATTTTCATTTTCATGAACTATAATTGTTGCCATATTTTCAATTTAAGATAACTTATATATATGTGTGTGTATGTGTGTGTGTTAATATAAATAATATTAGTTAATCATATTTTTTAATTTTTTGTTATGACATTTAACAATACAATATTTTATTAGTTGTTTTATTTTTGTGATGAATTCTTTGTTTTATTATCGGGGTCAAGCAAAGTTGCCCATTGTCTCCTACCCTTTTTGGTTTATATATTGACAAGCTTGAGGAGTGGTTAAATTCACAAGGGGGTGATGGTATCTATTTGGGCAAGTTTGTTATAAGGCTTCTTTTGTATGCAGATGACATTATTCTGATTGCTAAATCGACTCTTGGTTTGCAAGAGCACTTACTATCCATTGATCATTTTGTAGAAGTGTGGGGATGCAAGTCAATATCAACAAAACAAAAGTAGTGGTTTTCTCTAAGAAAAGAAAACATAACCAACAGAAGTTCTACTTTGAAGGCAACATTCTGGAAGAAGTTGCGGATTACAAATATCTCGGAATTGACTTCAACAAAAATCTAAGATGTAATGGTTGTAGAAAGAAAAGAACTTTGGGGGGTTGGAAAGCATTTTATGTTTGCCAAAATAGGTGTAGAGAGGCAGAATTATGGGATTGGAAAACCACTCAAACTCTTTTTAGGCTTCTGGTGATTTCGGTGATTTTCTATGGGCCAACAGTACATCCGACATGTAGTGGAGACAAATCGAAAAAATTCAGAAACATTTGATTACAAACAAATTCAAGATTAAAAGTGCAGTTCCTTATGTTATCTTGTTAAGTGAAATAGGCAGTGCTCCTATTAAAGCAATTGCTATGGTGCGAGTCATAAGGTATTTAAAAAAAATTGAGCAAATAGAATAGAGTAAATGGCCTAAGGTTGTCTTTAATGATAGATTGTGCAAGAGAAAAAATACTTGGATGCAGCAAAATAACAAATGGTTTAGTAAATGGGGTATTTGCTTAAATGCATGTCCAATAAACAACAAAGAGATAAAATCTTTTGTTATGGAAAAGTTCCACAAGTGTGCTTGGGATAAGGAGCTAGGAAGAAAGAAAAAGTATTATATTGAAGTGTTTAATCCCACTCATAGTCATCGACCAAAAGCATACATAGAGGCCAATATCTCTTGGAGAGCCAAAATTATTATTGCTCAGTTAAGGACTAATTCTCATCAACTCTGTTGTGAAACAGGGCGCTAGAAAAGGCCAAAAGAAGTGTGGGAGGAAAGAGTGTGCATTTTTTGTTCTTCCGAAAAAGTGGAAACAAAAAGCATTTCGTTTTAGAATGTGAGGCCTTCAAAGACAACAGGGAAAATTATGCAGATATGCTAGCAGCTAGCTCTTGGGATAATCTATTTAGCGATGGGTTTGTCGAGAAGCTAGGAGCATTTATTTTGAAGCTTCATAGAAAATGGTCGAATACATCAAGCAAATGAAGAAGAAATATGTCCCATAGGCTATCTTTAACCTCGTGGACGTTAAAAGAATTTCTTTCTTTATTTCTTTCTTCTTAAGCGATATTTGAGCTAAGCGAGAGGTACTAGCTACTATGTAGCCCTTGTTATACTTCAGTTTTCCTGTGACTGGGTATTAGTTTGTCTTTGGCCAAAAATTTATGACACTTATCCATAGTTTAACATTAGGAATTCAACTTTTGTTATTTTTTTGTTATTTAAATTTATTTATTTGTAAGGTGATTGGTTGAGGTGTTATTATGGGTTGTTTAGTAACTTTCATTTCTATTAGTTACTAATTTTTTGTTTTTAGTTTTATTTCATTTTTATTTAACTTTTTAGATTTTTTCGTTTTCTTTTTTCTGTTCTCGTGAATTATTAATTTTTTCACGTATTTTCAATTAAATGACTTATTATTATATAAAAACATATTTCAATAAATTTTATTCTAAACAACTATATATATATTAAAGCACAACATTTCAATACGCGAATAATGTATGTTAACTAAACAACAAACAATATTAATTAATCATATTTTTATTTTGTGATGAAATTTTTTGTCTTTGTTGTTTTTTTATTTAATTAAGCTATATTAAGCTAAGGAGTAGTACTAGCTACTTATGAGCCCTTGTTCTATAACTAATACACACCAAGTAAAAGCTTATTATTAAATAAAATATAAATATTAAATTTATTCTTCTAATAATATGATCATAACAATTACAATTCAATTAATATAAGGTTAAACGCATTATTTAGAGGGTTAACTCAATTGGTTGAGTCTTTGTTGTTAGAGCACATTTGTTATTAAAAGGTCATGGGTTCAATTATCTCAACACTCTCAAGGTTAGGTTGAGTGATTGAGCCAGCAGGAAGTGATCCTTTTGAGTAGATCTTTCTAATACAATTATTTTGTAAATGCAACAGCCACCAATATCAAGAGATCATAAACCACATAAAAAAGAAAAAAAAGAAAAAAAAAACACATTACTTCACATTACTCATTTTACATTTGGTAATGTCTTCAAAGTGAAGAAAAAATATAAAAAATTATGTATACACATATAAAACAAACTAAAGATTTTATTAAATCGCAAAATGAGAATACTTGGACAACTCAATGCTCTCCACCTCAATACAAATGTAAAATTGTAATAATTAATTTGATTTATTTAAAAAATAATAATGTAAGTTAATAAGTGTTATCTTTTTTTTCCCTGATGTAGGTATTTTATCGAGAGAAGACGGTGTGGGGTTTCATGCCCACCACCTTCTTAAGAGTAATTGTGATTTAATGAAGGAATGGCACCCCTTTCATCTCGCATGCATGTCTCCAGTTGGTGGAGGGGCTATGTAATGGAGAGAATGGGATATTCAAGCATTTGTGAAATATTAAGTGAAGGGGTGATGAGTCCCTCAACGCCCTGGTGTTGTCGTTTGGAAGAATTCACGATGGTGAGTCTTGGGTATAAAGGAAGGACCTAGTGCGGCCCACAAGCAATGAGTCTCTCAAAACTAGTTTAATTTGGTTACTAACGAAGAGTGTTGGTGGTTTAGTGCAGGTTCATGAGGGGTTGACGACTTGCATTTGGAGCTCATGACTGACAATTGGAGGTGGTAAGCCCTGTATGCCTGTGTTGGAGTTGCTTTGGTTAATTTGTAGTTTCCTGTTTGGTAATTTTGTATTATAGTTTTCCTAGGTTCTGTGTCTCAATTGTTATTTGTGGCTTGTATTCTGGGTATTGGGGTTTTTGTCAAGTCCGTAATGTCATCTTGGTTTCAACCATTGGGTCAGTCTCGTCGTAGTAGAGTGGGTAATTGGGTTTCACCATTTTAGGTGGTTGGGGTGCCTTTATTAGTGATGTTGGTCATATGGTTGCAGATTTTTATGGGTCCTGGTGTGTCATTTGATGTTTTCAATGGTAAAGGAGGTTGGGTCTATGGTCGAAGAAGATTTGTCCTCACTCCTGTCTAGTGGGTTCTCGACTAAAGCTTCGTCTTTTGTTTGTTGTTATTGTGACGAAAATATTTGTTAGTATTTGGGTTTTGCTGAGGAAGGGTCAAGTCATCCTCTATGTCCTTTTGCAAGTATAAGCAACCCTTTCAAAGAAGAACCCCCCTATGAATCTGCAATGCCTCCAAGGAAAAGGGGAGAAGTAGAAGGGGAGGAGGCAGAAGATCGCAGCCAAGTCAGCAGGGGGCAAAGATTTTTGCCCATGACTATTTGGCTTCTAATTTTAATGTTATTCTTTTAGAGACCCGTCAAGAGATTCATGAATTGGATATAAAAGTGATCAAAGAGAGGCATTCTCTCCCAGATTTAGAAATACTTGAAGATATTTCAATGTGGGTTTTAGATCCTAGAAACATCACAAGAAGGCGAAAGTAATATTTGAACTCAATTGTGCTCCATTGGAAAATAAAGCGCTTCTGCAGTTGGTGTTGAAGGCGAACAAGTGGAAAAATATAATATCTTTGCGTTTATTGAGTGTTGAAAAATATAGGGGATGCTAGATTAGGTGATTTCTCTTACTTTGATAGCATATTGTGATGTATTTTTACTTAACTTGATTAACTTCTCCTTTCACTTGATTATAATTAGTGTTCTTATCATCAAACAACTACCAAACAATAAAGAACAATGAGACAATAGGGCACAAGATATAGGTTATCATCTAGGGCCAAAACCTCTCCTTTTGAGAGGAAAACCCATAAGAAATCTTCTCTTCTTATATAACTTCAAATGATGAATTCAAAAACATATGACCCTTGACAAAGACCCCTCCAAGACCAAGTCAAAATTCTCCTTGAAGCACTTCCTTCTTACCAAGTCAAACTTGCCTTATAGCAGCCTCCACTTCTCCTTTGACCAAGAATTTCGACCTGCAACTTCAAACTCTCTTACCTCTGATGTTTGGCCTCCTGTAATTACTGCACTTTGCTAGTGTGATAGATTTGGGGTAGTTTGATCTCTCCTTTCCTTCACTTGGGAAGTACTTTCTTTCTTTATAATTTGGCTTCTTAAATTAGTCTTCTTGGCACCAAAAACAAGACTTAATGATGGCTCTATAATTCAGTCTACTTGTAGCAAATGGATGCCCTAATTTACTTTGCACATTTGAAAGATTTCAGTCCAGGATAGTCCATTTTAATCCTTCACTTCTCATTCTTCTTCCTTATTGGCTATTCCTTGTCTTTCTGTGTTTTTAATCGGACTTCTTGAGTTGAATGAATGTCCTTTGAATGAGTCTAAGTGCTTCTATTTATAGGCTTCTTTGAGTGCCCTAATAGGCCGACTTATTCCTCTTGGTAGGCCGACTTGTCATCCTTTTTTAAGGCCGGCTTGTTTTAGCATGGTGACAAGGTATTGGAGGGTCTTTGACTCTAATTTTGACTCAAACAAATTTTCTTTACAATATACAACATTCCCAAAAGGGTATTCCATACATGATAATGACTCTTTATGACTTGTTGACTCAAAGACAAACCTTAGAAGCACTCGATGGGTGTTTGACCTATAAATCAAATAACCTTGAGCATGAAACCCATGCCTCAAGAATGAAAATAATTTTATTTTTCTTCTTACATAAAATCATGATTACATATGTCATTATGAAGAATGAACCTAGTTACATATTTCAACACTCCCTCTTAACTAGGGAGGTGTTCATAGTCCATACAAGGTACTTGGACATTATCATACTGAAGAATTCGCATAAGAAGAGTCAGATAGGTAAGTTATATCATAAGCTATCTTATCAACTTATATCAGTGCATCTCATTATACCAACCAACATTGTCACATATCAAGGCCTTGACTAACAACTCTATCTCTCCGCAAGATCAGAGCACAATGTTGGTGAAACCAATGATTTATAGACACCTAAATCATTGCCTCTAAAGGAACATATCCCACCTGGGTGTTCAAAGGGTATGTCCTTTTAGGACAACCCCTATCCTAGAATGACACATCCTCAAGGAATTTCCTCTTTGACTACTCTTTCTTATTGGATGCCCTACCACATCCTCAAAGAGTATCAAAATCAATCTCAGATGCTTACCCAATCCTCCATTCTTTCTTTAGTACATGAAGACAAGAATTATGTGTCTATCTCTCCCTTTCAACTAGGGATGATTAACTCATTCCTATAAAAGGAATATACTCAAGCTCCCTCTTAACCAGGGATTTGCCCAAGCTCCCCCTTAACTAGGGACTTGTTTCCAACAAAACCTCTCTGCTCTTTGGTTGAGATCATGGTACTATCAGCCGCTTGTAGGGCTTCTCTTCCCAATGTCATGAACTTCATATTCTTCATTATGGAGCCTTCTTCATCATCACTTCATCATAGAGCATTAACCATCCATCAATTTCCTTCATAAGGTTAAACCAATATTCATGTCATCCTTCTTTTCATTGTAAAGTGATCTTCTAGTCCATATCTGGATTTTATTTATATAGCTACCTCTCCCAATTCATGTTTCTTTCAGGATCTTCTATCCAAACACATGAGTGCTAGTTGTAGGTGACATCTACAACTCCCTTTTGGTAGCCTTGTAACAACCCAACCAGATGATTTCAAAACTCCAAATAAACATCAAATCAAATTTACCTTTTTATGACGGCCTTTCATCATGGCATCATCTTTATGCAACATCAACATCTTGCACATGAATGAATCCATCTCCAAGACATTCAATGTCAAGGGTCTCTTTTCTTTACAAAATTTATGAGGGTCATCATACCTTCTCCATGGAGATGTCATGGCTAATTCTTCTAGTTATGAGATTTTGATCACTTATCTTATCTTACTATAGTTGCATCCTTTCACGAACATTTCTTCCTTTCTTCGCATATTGATTTCTCAAGAATTTCTATACATAATTCCTTCATCATAGGAACCATCATTGTCAACCACCTCATCTTCCATATTATATTGATTTCATATTATCAATATGTAGAAGAGTTCAAGGCACATTATCTTTATGCATACATGCTCCATTCTAATGGAAGAGATCCTTCTTCTTTGATCATGCTCATGAGATAAAACATTCAACCATGCTATCTACAACTATATGATGACAAGAATTTATCTATCAAATATATATACATACCTTTTCCTTCTTTTGGTCATCTAGACTTCCTTCTAGCAGCTTCCTTTCCTTGCTTGAATATGAAAGTACTTCAAACAACTCAGCATGTTACACATCTTTGTCATCATACCTTACTAGTGGATCACACATGGTGGACCATAGACTATCAACGAGACACTTGCTTCTTCCAAGTAGAGGTGAACCTTCTAATGAAGATTCCAATGGAGGATCTTAATTATCCTCATCCTACAAATGCTCCTTCCTAATGATGACGATGTATGATGATTGCTTTATCTTCTATTATGATAGATGACACTATCCAATCATATATATTTCCACTTCAGTTGTCCTTACATTCTTCCAATAGAGATGCCATGAGCTACTTTCTTTCTATCGTGATGATAGCTACAACCATGTAGACTATCTACTTCAGCTATACTTCCATGCTTTTGCAATTATGTCATATCTATTTTAGCTCTAATTCATCTTATCATTATTTTGATGCTTCCTCCCATGATAGATATCTTTTACAAAACTAAAAATAACTAAGTGAAGGACATTATCTTAGTCGTAGTAGATATTACACTCCTCCTTCTTTGATTATTCTTTTGAGGTTCCTTCACTTCTTCGGTGACACATACTTCATTTCTTTCCTTTCTCTTCTTGTTTTCCTTCTTGAGTTTGGGATAATTCCTTTTAAGGTTCCCATATTCGTTACATTCATAGCATTGTATCTTTGACATATTGATCTTATTCTTTCTCTGAGGATCAAACTTTCCTTTTCTCTTAGCCATGGCAACAAATGCTTGAACTTGTTCATTTGATCCAACATCTCTCTTTGCCTTCAACCTAGTTTCTTCAATTTTACATAACAATCAAAGTTCATTGAATTGAGTAGCGTCCTTATTTCCATAGATACTTGATACAAAGTTACCCCATTCATAAATGTAGAATGAAAATAAACTAGCTCGAACAATGGTAGCTTATCTATGAGAAGAGATGTGATGGTTATGCGCCTTCATCGAACTATCTTACAATGAGGCACCAAGGCCTTTTTATCATAGAGAAGCAATGAGAAAACCCTAAACATCCAAAAACCTAACCCTAGGAGATGAAGCGCCAAAAGGCTTGTGTTCCCCAATAGGGTAAGTTAGAACATCAACATCCTGTTATCGTAACTCTGGCATACGATCTTCGTTTGGGGCGCTCAGTAGCCCGTTGGAAAGGTCTAACCAAGAAGTACATTATTTTGTTACAATCATGATTATATGACTATCTAGTGCCTATCTCTCCAAAAAAATGTCGTTTAGGGCCTAAAAAGGTCTCTAGAAGTTCAGGACCAAAAAACAAAACTATGGAAACGTTGTCAAGATAGAAAATTATGTTGTGAGCTAGTGGAATACGTGGGTGACCATCGATATCACTGGAATCAAGTGCACCTCTTAAAATAAAAATATGCATTTAGACAAGGAACAAAAATAAAAACCCTAGCAATCATTTATTACATGAAAAACCATTAAAGATATGCAATTATACTCACAAATTTTCCAAGAAACCTCCTTCTTTCAATCCCAAAAAGACATCTCCAATACATAAATTAGTCTCCAACAGCAATGGCTCCACAAAATATCACACCTCCACAAGTAGCGATTAGAAAAGGCTAATTCGAGCTCTCTCTAAGGAGGTTGAAATCCACAAAGTGATGATGAATAACAACAATGCACTAATCATTCCTTTATAGGAGGTATATCACATCAATTAATCCAAACAAAAGCCACTAAACATGTTTGATTTTAAGTATACATAAAGTAAATTGGTTACAATGCAACCCAATAGCTCAAAAAAATGAAATATCCCATCATTTTCCTACATGTTGAGTCGTAAGGCCTCTTTGAGCATCATGACATCATGCCCTTTTAGGGCTAAAAATGCTCCAAAAATGTAAAACGCGGGCTAGATGTGCCTTCAACTATCACAATCAACCATAGTTTGAGGAAGGGTCCTCAAATCAAGCCTCAAAACATCTCAATGTGTGCAAAGGGCACCTTGCTTCATCTCCATGGGTGTCATCTAGACAGCGTAGTGTACTCTCTCTAATGTTTGGAATCCATGAGGTAATACAAGCCCTTCCTAATAATCATGGGGATGATCATCATCATTTGGGCTCCAAATCAAGGCAAGGCCATGAAGATTTGTTAAGGCCAATCTGGAGGCATGTTGGGTACATCATCAAGAATCCACAATGCCAAGCAAGATGAGCTCGATTTTCTATCATCTGTGGGTGCTCTGGGTGTCAATCAATTATCAATATCATCAAAGTGCCCAACGCTTTGATGTAGAAGGGAAATGTTTCATTTTCAAGATCATCATACTCTCTAGAAGTGTAGTGCAATCTAGGCATCTTGTGGGTTTTGATTAGAATAGTACACCCTCAAGACCTTAACTGCTATTTGAAAATCCACTTGGAAAAACCATTTCAAACCAAGTGAAGGTAACCATTCATTAGGGACAGTGACCATAGATGCATCAAAGTGCACCATATTTAATTATCAAGGGCATAATAATACTTCAAACTGGGATCACCTTCAAATATATAACTACACAAATTCTCGTAAAAGTGCTCCCTATCATTTCAGAGGTGGTTAGGTAATCAACTATATTAAGTGCTTCCAACCTCTAAGTGGAGGTAGGTGTTAGTGACAATAGGTGCAACAGAGGGGAATGACTTCATGGCTAAGTGGCATGGCTAGGGGACCAGCTGATGGAGTTCCACATCTCAAGTGTATAGACATAATGGAGGGTGAAATCGTGGAGGGATGAGTTAGCCCTTTCCTCGACCTACTTTTTCCACCCCTCTGGTGCATTTTTTACTTCTTTTGATAATGCATTTATATGGAGCATAATTCAAGGGTCCAAACTTGATTTTTACGATACAAAATTTATTTTCCCCTTTAAGATGAGTTGTTCTCTCGTTCATCATGGTTGGGACATGCATGGGTTTCTTATGATGAGATGGAGCATCTAGTACTCAAGAACCGAGTGATGAAGGGAGTAGAGTTCATGCTAGGTTTTTCCCACACACTAAATATGTCCCAACTACCTTTTTACATTTTAACTTATCTTTTTCTTTTGTTGTGTCCATCTTATACTTTTATCATTCTTATAGTTGCATCAATTTCCATGGAAAAGTTTTTCGACTCTACTCAAGGATGTGGATGTATGAGTGTCAAATCCCAATGAACCAATGGTAATTAACCTGAAGGATGCATGTGGTATTTTTTGATTTTCTAGTAGCAACATAGGCTAGAATTATTTTCAATATGATAACTACTTCCAATGATGCAATTTGACTTCTTTAGAGCATTCCAATAATCAAGCATCTACACTGAAAAATTCAACCATTAACTTCAGTGAACCAATAGAGATCAGAGTAAGAACAATGAAACAAGCAACAACAAAATTTCTTAGGACAAAACCCCACAAGGGGGAAAACTCAGTAAGTTTTCCTTATGAGAAAGAGAGAGAGTTCAATTCATCAAATTATACATCAGAATATTCAGTCTAAGATCAACCAATGACCAAATTAAATGCACAAATAAATTCAATCAAAGAAAAGAGAGTGAATTAACATTTTTCTCACTTGTCAATATTGGTCAAGGGGCAAAATTTCGGCCTACAATAGCTAGTTAAAGGGACGAAATTTGGTCTTGTAATTCCACGAAGAATCTTGGTCAAACTACAGGGTTTGACCTATGTTCAGGCCTCGATCAATGCCTAGAAACTAGTCCATAAGTCAGTCAACAAAATAATCAAATATCAAAGAATTTTGGCCTCCAAATTTAGTCAACAACTTGGTCAAACAATAGGAGAAGAGTCCAAGTCAAAGCTTGCCAATGTAGGGAACAAAAAGTCAACTTGTTGGTCAAAACATCCTTCTTCCTCTTTCACACATGTGAGAAAATATCTCCATGAATAGGTATGAATTGATGAGTTATGAGATTCCAAATGAGGAGGGTCAGATTCCCAAAATATACATGATCCAAGTAGCTCAAGAGAGGCTCGGAAATCAAAGAGGGCTCAGGAAAATCTAAAAAGAATAAAATTTGTTCGATTTAAATGAAACTAGGGTCAGGTTTACGAGCTCGTCAGGAGCTTTCCAATGACGTAAACGACACCTCAATCCGACATCGCATGTGAAAGCTATGGTCAGTCAAAGTTTTGGCCAACTAGGCCCCTTGGCTAAAGTTAACAGAGTGCCAACTAAATTTGGAGCCTGATTAAATCTTGTGGAGCCCATAAATTTGGCGGAAATTAATGTGGCAACAATTTGGCACTTTGCGGCGACAGTTTCCGGAAAACGAAATGGGTGAAATTGTCGCCTACTTAAAAAAACTAGTGACCCCAAAAATCCGGTCATTTTTTTTTTACCAATTATTTACAAAATCCAAAAAAAAAAACTGGGGGTGGGGGTGTGCCTGGCCTAGCGAACCCGCCCACCCCACCGATCACATTGTATATATATTATATATTTGAATGCGGGCGGACCCGCACAACCCACTAATCACATTGTATATATATTATATATTTGAATGGGGGAGGACTGATGTTCGCAGACCGACCACCTAATCCTGGCAATGATTATATAAAAATGGAGAGGGGCCGACGGGGAATGAACCTGCCTGGCCAGTTTGGTCAGTCCACCGCTGGGCAACCCCAAAAAAAAAAAAAAAAACATGTCGGAAAACCAAAAATAACAATGCGCCAAATGCGTGTAATGAGGGAGGCCCATGGGCTTGACCCCAGGACCTCCACCCAAGCAGTTTAACTGCCAACCACAATGCTAGCGGTATGGGATTTGGAGAATCTTCTTAACACATTATAAAAATCTTGATTTCTTATTCACCCGGGAAGAGGAACCACAAGTGGAACCGCATGAAACTCGACCCAGGCATGGCACAAAATTCGAGAGAATCACAAAGGGAATATTCCCATGCAAAATCTTATGGAGAATCTTGGAGATTCCCTCGAGGGAAATTTTTGAAGGTGACAAAAGTATGTCAACTTTATACTCATTTTCTCAGAATTTCACAAGGAGCGCAATGGCAAGATCTGTTTCCTCATCTAAGCAGCGGACCTTCAGTAAACTTGTAGAGAGGAATCTTTGTGGAATCATGAGGAATCTTAGAAATTCCCTATAGGCTCGAAACTGACAGTTCCATACCCAAACTGACTTTACTCATTTTACTCAATTTTCCACAAGAAGCACAATGGTGTAGTCAAATTTGTTATATGAGCAACATAATTTCCACCCATCTTCAAAAAGGAATCTTGGGGAAATCTCTGAGATTCTCGGATAACCCAGAATTGATTGTGTGAGAAAGGGGTTGAGTTCACAGTCATTTTTCACGAATTTTTGACAGGCATTCAATGGTGCAGTCCATTTATTCAGCAGATGTGTGCATTTTCAGGCCATCCCTGGAATTGGAGGTATAAGGTGTCTTTTGTACATGCATGCAATTTGATTTTTTGTCGAAGATTAATGAAAGAGGCCTCCCCACTATGAGTAGAGCTCGAAGACATAGCCCACACTGTGTGAACTCCGTTATCGACCTATTGTGTCTTTGCTTCTCATGGTTGTCATTTATTTTTGCTTATTTTATGTGTATGAATATTATGGTTACATACCCTTTTAAAAGCAATTATGTATGCATATTTGAAGTGAAAACATCTCGATCAAGTTTGGTATCATAGCAGGTCTTCTGTTGATGTGAATTGCAAGTATATGATAACCAGGGCAAAGCTCCAAAGAGGTGAAGGAAAACTTAATTCCTTTGATCCAGAAGTGGGGTGTGAAGCACGAAGAAGGAAAACGATAGATGAATATTCTTGGTTAGAGGAAGAGCAAAATTATCGCAAGGCCTTCTATGCCATGGTAGAAAAAGTGGGCAAATTGTTTGGAGTATGAGAAGATAATGGCGAAACCTAAGAAGAAGGAAGGACCAGGTGATCATGCCTCAGTGCATCATGAAGGAGGAGGAGAGGAGCCTCCTAAACCTCCCTCTCCATCTTTCAGTGAAAGTTCTTTTTCTTCCTCTTCTCTTCATTCTAAAGGTAGAAAAAATCATAAGAAGCCCTTTTTCAAGTTGGAAGTCAAGTTTGATCTACCTGTGTTTAGTGGACAATCTAATACCGAAAAGCTAGATAACTGGTTGGAGAAATTTGAAGTATATTTCCACATACAACGAATCAAAGAGGATGAAGCTAAGATCCAGCTAGCATCCCTTCAATAGAGTGGTACTGCTCTCGTCTGATAGGAAGACAAGTTGCAGAAAGGTGGTAAGAGTAGTCATAAACTTCTTTCATCTTGGTTTGAGTTTGTTTCTGCTTTAAAATGAAAATTTTACCCATTCAATTGCAAACATAAGGCCATGATGGAACGAAAACATTTTAAACAGCGTAAAGGTAAAAATGTTCAAAATTTTATAGAGGAGTTTAGGAAACAAGCATTAGCATTGAATGTTCCATTAGAATCTCCTGAAACGTTGATGAAACACATTGGCTCATTGCATGGTTATTTTTGCCTTTCATTGTTATTATTTGAACCTAAAACTCTTGATGAAGTATGTGTGAAGGTTATACATCTTGAAAGTATGGGGAAGCATGAGCAAGAAGACCGCCCAAAGAGTACAACAACAACTAAGATAAATGAAGTAGAGCCCTCTTATACTCATTGTGAGAAAGAAGGGCATGATGAGGAAAATCGATGGAAATTGCATCCATAATTGAGACCAAAATGAATGGAAGCAAGGAGAAGTAGAATACAGTTGCAACCGTGCAACAAGATCAATAATCTAAATCAGAAGATGAGGAGAAGATCACAAGTGTAGGATTTGCAGGTGTTAAACCAACTGACCCTGGATCTGACTCAAGTGATGAGATGAAGATTGTAACTCTTGGGATTGCAGAAGATGGACCTATTGACTTGGGTTCCGACTCAAGCGATGAGACAAATATTTCAGCAGACCTCGTGCCAAAGGTGAGAAGGGCACTAAATACTGCATGGTTCCAAGAACTCAAAGAGATCAACCAAAGCATTCAAGCGAAGAATGTTGAACTAAAAATACTCCTACAAGAAGTAGAGGAGGAGAAACAAAGGTTACGACATCAATTGAAAGCCAAGGAGGAGGCCTTGGAAAAGTTGCAACATAACAATCCTGAGCTAAAAAGTGATTCTTCAATTTCATGTTCTTTTTATGATGACAATTTTTCTGCTTTTGAGAAACATACTACAAGGATTAGATCAAAATTGTTGAAGAAGATAGGGTATTAATAAAAGGTCCTCGATATTAATGGCCAAGGCATTATGAATCCCATCAAAGTGGAGGAATTGCCTCGTTATGTAGGACTTGGGTATGTTTGAAAAGAGGTTGGAGAATGATCCAAGACAACTAGTGAGAAACCAACGACAGATAATGGTAGAACCTCATCACATTCCAATGATAGTGAGGATTCCACGGGAACTTATCATAGGCTCGCCAGGGATAAGCGTTCCAAGGCAATCTAGAAAGTTTGGAGGAGAAAGAATCATTGTAGTCACTGCAACAAGGATGGACACTAGAGAGCCACATGTCAGATACTCCATGCCCATAAATCACATATGAAGGAACCAACTAGTGAAGATGTTCAACAAGTGAATCTGCCATAGGGATATGACCCATTCACTTTGTTGAGCAAGAGATGGTTTTAGTAGTTATAGTTTCTTGTCATGGCCGCATTTTCGAAATCATATCTTGCGAAATGATTGTAAATGTGTTCTCCATCACTTATGAAAGCAATATGTTGATATTTCAGACTTTTTTTTATAGACGGGGATTGGTTTTCGTTATGATTTTGACACAAACTTGACCAAAGACAATGTTATAAACTCTTGGAAAGTATGAGGTTGTTTGAGTCATGATTGGTCTTGTAATAGAACATGTAGCTTGAAAAGATTGTACTACATGTTTGCATAGAATGCAGGTGTTGGTTTGTCACTTATGGATCTGAAGTACAAAGAAGTGTGGCTTGACATGAAACATGTAGGTTATAGATTGTGTTCATGCTTTTGGAGGAACAAAAGCTCCTTAGTGGGGAGGAATGATCCAGGTGGCTCTATAGAGGCTAAAAAATCAAAGAGGGCTCAGGAAAAGCTAAAAAAAGTAAAAATATATTGGATTGCAATGAAAATAAAGTCAAATTGAAGAGCTCATCGCAATCTTTCAAGTGGTGCAAATGACACCTCAATCCAACATCGTATGTGAAAGTTATGGCCAATCAAAGTTTTGGTCAACTACGCCCCTTAGCTAAAGTTAGCAGAGAGCCAACTAAATTTGGAACCTGAATAAATTTGGTGGAGCCGCTAAATTTGGCAGAAATTAACGAGGCAATAATTTGGCACTTTGTGGCGATGGTTTCCAGCGGCTGGAACAAGCGAAATTTTTGCCTACTTAAAAAAAACAAGTGACCCCAAAATTTTGGTTGGAATTTTTTTACCAATTATTTATAAAATACAAAAAAAAAAAAGTTAAAAAAAGGGGGGCAGGCCAGGCCCAATGAACCCACCCACCCCATTGATCACATTGTATATATATTATATATTTGAATGGGGGTTGTTGATTTGTGTAGCTTGGGAGGTACTCCAAGCCTTAGGGTTCAGGGTCTAGAGGAAAAAGTGCCACAAGGGCAGCTTGTGGGCATGGAACCCAAGTATGGGGTTTTGGCACCCATCTTGTTTTGGGGAAAAACCATGATGCATTCATGGAATGTGATGGATGAGGATGATAGTGCTCAAAAAGACGATTCCAACGCATAAAAAATCATCTGAATTTGAGTTATCGTTAGAAAGATATTAATTTTTGAAGTTGGAAAATTAATTTGGTTGTCAAGTAGGCCGATTTGATGAGCCAATAAATGTGCCACTTCAAATTTGACGTTGAGCCCTCTTGTTTGGTATAAATAAGAGGTGAATTGATGTTGTTTAGACATATGTGTGTGTGCAACATCTCATAGATCTCTCTATGAAATTAGGTCGAGCTCAAGAGAAGGAGGACGAAGGAATTAAAGGTTTGTTTGGGCAAGAATACACCTATGATTAGGCTGAGCTACTACAGGAGGTAGGCCGCATGCCTAAAGGTAAATATGGGCATGATTTAAGGTGTTATTCTTCAATTTTTTGGGTCTGAATTTGAGCAGGGAATAAGGTTAAAGATCAACATAAATTATGGGTTGTTCTGGTGCAGTTTAGGGTGGATTACCTCATGTTTTCAAAGGCCACAAATCCTTGTTTTAATTATAGTGGGACACAAGATTGTTTGGATGATTTGTGGAGGGTTGTACGACCATACTCCTACAACAGTTCTATGGCACAAACAATGTAAGACAACAACTTCTCAAGGGAGGTAAGCCACACTCTTTTCAAGGACTATTGCAGCGTTTAGAGGTGGTTGTTAGGGTGTATGTTGATGTCCTAACCAGAGTTGCAGGACTGCAATAGTGCACCAGTGCTCAAGTATAAGTATGATGATGTTGGGTCATAGTTTATGACCAGATTTGGATCAGATTTCATAGCAACCTATTGATGCCAAGTGTAGGGTCTTCCGAGGAGGAGAAGAGTCTTTCTTAGGTGTAGAATCAAAAGTGAGTTGATTGGGTGTCATAGAGCTGGTTGGAGGGAAGCATGTTGGCTATCCCAAGTAGCCATAGACAAGCTATCTTGAAGGACGAAGAGCAGCTGGAGGTTGGGTGAAGGACGGTGCTGAAGTGCAACACTTTGATGGACTAAAGTTGTTGTTAGCATGGCAGATTGGATTGGAGCTCGGGAATTAGGCCTGCCCAGAGAGAAGTTGATGAGCCCATGTTCATTGTAGCAGACGTGACTTGCAGCAACGATAGGAGGCAACCCTCTTGGAGTCTCAATGTGTAGATGCCTTGATAGACTAAGGCACTACTAGTGAGCAGTACGGGAGCAAAGGACCGAAATGACAAGATATGACATCGAAATTGAGAAACAAAGTTTGTCGTTGTATCTTGTATACCATAGACTATTATATTATTCAGAATTTGGTTTAATATAATGAATATTGGATATGTACATATTGTACAATTTTGTTTAAAATTGTGTATATTTTGCACATGTGATTTACTTCTTTATATTTCCGCTGTGCAAAGTAGTTTATGGTTGAGATTCTTGGTTTGGTAGTGTTAGTGATTTTAAGACTCTAAACTAGACCTAAGGTTGTGGAAATTCAACATGGTATTAGAGTGTGTCTGAGCTACTTTGGAAATAAGTAAATCAGAGTTGTGCGCAACAAAGTACAACGTGAGAGGGAGTTGGTCACATTATGAGTGAAAGGTTCACTATAATTTCGAAGCTGCAAGCAGGTATCTGATATGAGGACAAGTTGGAGGGGTTGTCCAACTATAGCCCATGGAAGGAAAGGACCAAGTTGATATTGCAGGTCAGCAGGATTTGGAATTTTGTCGAGAAAAAGATCAAGAAGCCAACGATCCTAAGGAGCTAAATATGGGAATATTTGGATGAGAGGGCAAGATTGGTCATCCTTGATGGTGTGAGGGATGCCCCAATACCTCATTTTTCCAAGAAGAACACCACACATGAGATGTGGATGCCTCTTCATAATTTGTTCCAGAATAAGAATGAGAATCGGGTAATGGTATTAGAGGATGAGTTGAAGTCGACCAAGATGATAAAGGGTGAAAGCGTGATCTCGTATCTGGCTAGATTGTCTCAGGTCAAAGATGAGCTTGCCGCCATCGATGTGACTGTCTCCGATGGAGATATGATAAGGATTGCCTTGAAAGGGTTCATCGAGGAATGGAAGCCCTTCATCAAAGGAATTGTTGCCACGGAGAAGTTGCCAGACTGGGATAGGTTGTGGGATGACTTCATTCAGGAAGAGTTGCGAGATGAGGATCTTCAGCCGAAGAAGAAAGCTTCAGATGATGACGTGGAACTTGCATCACAAATGAAGGGTAAGAAAAATAAGGACTTGAGTAAAGTTAAGTGTTTCAACTGTGGAGATATGGGTCATTTTTCATCGAGATATCTGAAGAAGAAGGGATATGATGAGAAAATAAAAAGGGAAGAAAAATGCCCTTATTTCCAATAAAGCACAGATGCATGAGTTTACTAGAAGATTAGAAAATGAAAAGGAGGATTTTTCTATGATTTCTCATTTCTTGCAGAGTACTATCAAAGAGGATGGATGGTACGTGGAAAATGGTGCGAAGAAATATATGATAGGGTCACATGATATTTTTTAGACTCTAGATGTATGGGACTCGAAGTTTCACATGGCGTTGGGTGACAAGAGTTAGTTGGAGATCCGAGTATCAGGTGTTGTGCCATTCAGAATGGAGACAGGACATATGATGCAGGTCCAAGATGTACTGTTTGTACCAGGACTCACATATAACGTGCCCTCCATCTCGATGATGGAGAATAAGGGGTTTGAGGTCATGTTCCAAGATGGAAAGGCAAGCCTCAGGATTAGAGGCTCTAAGTCCGATAGTATTGTACTCAGAGAGAGAGAGAGAATGGTCACTACAAGTTGACTGCCAAACCCAAGGATCATGGAAAGAAGTAGGGATAGGTGCAGGTTCCAAAGAAGTAAGAGCAAGTGTAGGTGTAGGTGTAGGCTTTAGAGGAGAAGGAATAGGTTCCCGAGAAGAAGGTACACTTTCTGAGAAGGTCCAAGTTCCAGAGACTTAGAAGGAGTCTAGTTCGAGAGGGAGCTTGCAGATTCAGAGGGAGACTATGCAACCCAAGAAGAGCGCGTGGTCAGTGGTGAGAAAGGGAATCATGGAAAGAGTGGAAGATGTTACAAGATAAGAAGAAGTAGGTTTCTTCTGGCAATGACAACAACACTTCCGAGAAGGGCGTAGTTCACCATACAGGGATTGTTGTGATTGCGAGCGCCAAGAGTTGGGCAAGTGTTGCGAGTAATGATGATGATGATGAGGTAATTTCTAGTCTTGGAAGTACCTCCCTCTCTAAGAGGGAGTGTTTATTTTTGTAGCTTGGGAGGTATTCCAAGCCCTAGGGTTCAAGGTTTAGAGGAAAAAGCACCATAAGGGCAGCTTGTGGAACCCAAGTATGGGGTTTTGGAACCCATCGTGTTTTGGGGAAAAACCATGATGGATTCACAGAATGTGATGGATGAGGATGATAGTGCTTGGAAAGATGATTCCAATGCATCAAAAATTGTTTGAATCCGAGTTGTCGTTAGAGAGATATTAATTTATGAAGTTGGAAAATTATTTTGGTTGTCAAGTAGGCCGACTTGATGATCCAATAAACGTGCCACTTCAAATGTGACATTGAGCCCTCTTGTTTGGTATAAATAAGTGGTGAATTGATGTTGTTTAGGCATCCATGTGTGTACAACATCTCATAGATCTCTCTCTGAAATTTGGTTGAGCTCAAGAGAAGGAGGACGAAGGACTTAAGGGTTTGATTGGGCAAGAATACACCTATGATTAGGCCGAGCTTCTACAGGAGGCAGGCCGCATGCCTAAAGGTAAATATGGGCATGATTTAAGGTGTTATTCTTCACTTTTTTGGGTCTGAATTTGAGTAGGGAATAAGGTTAAAGATCAACGTAAATTATGGGTTGTTTTGGTGCAGTTTAGGGTGGATTACCTCATGTTTTTTAAGGCCAAAAATCCTTGTTTTAATTATAGTGGGATGCAGGATTGTTTGGATGAGTTGTGGAGGGTTGTAAGGCCATACTCCTACAACAGTTCCATGGCACAAACAACGTAGGACAAAAACTTCTCAAGGGAGGTAACACACTCTTTTCAAGGACTGTTGCAGCATTTAAAGGTGGTTGTTAGGGTATATGTTGATGCCCTAAACAGAGTTGCAGGACTGCAATAGTGCACTAGTGCTCAAGTATAAGTATGAGGATGTTGGGTCATACTTTATGACCAGATTTGGATCAGATTGCATAGTAGCCTGTTGATGCCAAGTGTAGGGTCTCCTGAGGAGGAGAAGAGTCTTTCTTAGGTGTAGAATTAAGAGTGAGTTGATTGGGTGTCATAGAGTTGCTTGGAGGGTAGTGTTTTGGCTACCCAAAGTAGCCCTAGACAAGCTATCTTGAAGGACGAAGAGAAGGTGAAGGTTGGGTGAAGGGCGGTGCGGAAGTGAAACACTTTGATGGACTAAATTTGTTGCAAGTGTGGAATTTGGAGCTCGGAAATTAGGCCTACCCAGAGAGAAGTTGATGAGCCCGTGTTCATTGTAGCAGACGTGACTTGCAACAGTGATAGGAGGCAACCCTCTTGGAGTCTCAATGTGTAGATGCCTTGATGGACGAAGGCACTACTAGTGAGTAGTATGAGAGCGAAGGATCGGCAAGACAAGATATGACATCGAAGTTGCACAACAAAGTTTGTCATTGAATCTTGTATACCATACAATTTTGTATTCATAATTTGGTTTAATATAACAAAGATTGGGAATGTACATATTATACAATTTTGTTTAAAACTATGTATATTGTGCATATGTGATTTATTGCTTTATATTTCTATCGTGCAAAGTATTATATGGTTGACATTCTTGGTTTGGAATGTATATATATTATATATTTGAATGGGGGCAGGCTGCCGTTCGCGGACCCGCTACCCAACCGTGGCAACGATTATATAAAAATGGAGAGGGGTTGGCGAGGATCGAACCCACCTAGCCAGTTTGGCTCCCCCAAATAAAAAACATGTTTCCAAAACAAAAATAACAAAATTCCAAACATGTGTAATGGGGGAGGCCTGCAAGCTTGACCCCAGGACCTCCACCCAAGCAGTTTGACCGCTAATCATAGTGCCAATGATGTGGTCCTTGGAGAATCTACCCAACACACATTATAAAAAGCTTGATTTTTTATTCACCCGGGAAACGATGGAGGAACCACAAGTAGCACCACACGAAACCCGACCCAAGTTGGGCACGAATTTCAAGAGAATCACATAGGGAATATTCCCATGCAGAATCTTGTGGAGAATCCTAGATATTCCCTAGAGGGAAAATTTCGAAGGTGACAGAAGTGTGTCAACTTTATACTCAATTTTCTCAGAATTTCACAAGGAGTACGATGGCAAGATAGATTTCCTCATTTGAGCAGTGGATCTTCAATCAACTTGCAGAGAGGAATCTTTGTGGATTCTTGAAGAATCTTTGAGATTCCCTAAAGGCTCAAAAACAATAGTTCTAGAACCAGGTCGAATTTATACTCATTTTACTTAGTTTTCTATAAGAAGCACAATGGTGTAGTCATATTTGTCATCTAAGCAACATATTTTTCGCCCATCTTTAGAAAGGAATCTTGGGGGAATCTTTGAGATTCTCGGGTGTCTAGAATTGACGGTGTCAGAAAGGGGTCGAGTTCATAGTCACTTTTCACGATTTTTCGAGAGGAATTCAACGATGCATTCCATTTGTTCAGCATAGGTGTGCATTTTCAGGCCATCCATGGAAGTGGAGGTATAAGGTCTCTTTTTGGACATGCATGTAATTTGATTTTTTGTTGAAGATTAATGAAAGAGCCCTCCCCACTTTGAGTAGAGCCCAGTGACATCGCCCACACTAAGTGAACTCTATTATCAACCTATTGTGTCTTTTCTTCTCATGGTTTTCATTTATTTCTACTTCTTTCATGTGTATGCATCTTATGGTTACAATCCCTTTTAAAAGAAATTATGTATGAATCTTTGAAATGAAAAGATCTGGATCAATACATGTCTAATAGGAGGGGTTTTGACCAAGTGTCAAACCCCTTCAACAGGTGGGGTCGACTTGGATGGTTAGAAATCAAATATTTTTCCTTTTGACTTTGACAATGAAAAAACCGATCACAACTACAATTTCTCAACACTCCCTTTTAGCTAGGGAGGTACTTTTCATTTTCCCTCTCAAGATCAATCTCCCCGACCAGTCCACTAATATCTTGGTAATGACCTAAGGAAGAGATCACAAAATCATATGTACAAGTCTCATCATAAGGAAAGATACATAGCATCAAGCTCATCCTACAATCCAAAACCAATGGCATAAAGGTTAGAACCCAACTGACCGTGGGATCAATCAATACATTCATGAGGCCAAACTCTTCAAACATAAGAAATGGTTTCCCAGTCAAGGACAAAGACCTAAGAGAGTAATCAAAGTCAATCTCTCTGACCATAATTATGGTCTCTTGGTCAAACACAATGACCTAAGGGAGTACACAAGGTCCATCTCCCCGACCATAAGCAAGGTCTCTCGGTCCATGGCCCGAGGGAGAAATCCTTATCTTGATATCAAACTCCCAATCAAACTCAAAACTATATAGTCTCTCAGTAAAATATAATGATCCAAGGGAGAGTTCAAAATCAGTGTCCTCGACCAAGCCTATTGGTATCTTGGTCAAACATAATGACTTAAGAGAGCACTCCAAGCCTCATAACCAACATCTCTAACCATAAGGTTTCTTGGTCAAATTCGGTGACCTAAGGGTGTTGAAAATGGCAACAAGAAATGATAAAAATAGAATTGCTAAAAATAACACTGCTATAAATAGTAGTTTGGGTCCTAGTGTTAGATTGAGCAACAAGGAATGAAAAATGGAAGTGCTAAAAATAACATTGCTATTTTTAGCAGTTCAAGATGGATTCCTATTTTTGTCAGTCCCTCGACTAAAAATAGGAAGTAAAATTTGAATTTGATATTAACAACAGTTTGTAAATTAATTAATTAATTCATCTTGAGTTAATTATTTAAGGAGAATAAAACTTGAAGTCTATGTGAGGACATGCAATAGTTTATCTCTTAATTGAGGAATTTATCCATCAGTTAAAGAGATAAGGATGAGTTGTAATTAGTTGGCTCAGTTAACTGAGTCAAGTCCAGTTAGATTAATTTAATAGTTTGTTAAATTAATGAGAGTTCAGTTAGTTAATGCTTGCATGCATGTAACTACTGTATTTCAGATAACTGAGTATTCAATCATGGATAACTCATGCATGTCAGTTCAGACAGAGACCCAGTTGAGATCAGAGAAGGGACAGTGTACTATCAGTTGGATGAATATTTTCCTATAAAGGAAGCTCATCCATGATGAGGATTTATCTCCTTCAGGATTGTGCAGTTGGATCAGAGGTTAGTGAGTGTGTGAAGAGGCCAATTAACACAAGTGGCTGCACTGGACCCCAAGGAAAATTGCGCAAAGAAATAGGAGCTTAGAGGGCAGAGGAGAAGGTTTGAGAGAGGCCTTTGACTGTATATGAGTAGCAGAGGGATTGCAGAGAGAACATGATAGCTTGTGAGCTGATTCTTTTTGTAATCCAGACTATATTTCCACTTGTATGATAATACAAAGATTGGGGTTTTAGGCTGAGGCTTTCCCCGGGTTATTTCTTTTGTGTTATGTGTGATTGATTTCTCATTCTCAGTTATATGTGTTCTCATTGATCTTGCTCAATTCGATTAAGCTTCTGCAAAGTGTTGTAGAAGTATATCTTGTATTGTTTTTAGTATATTGCATAATCTGTTGATCTACAGTAGGAATTTCTACAAAGGGAGTAAACAGAACAATCTTCCCAACCATAAACCATGGTTTCTCAACAATTCCCAAGGAATATTCATGATGGTATACAATCAATGCTCTCTCTCTCTCCAATATTAATTCTTATCCACTCCAAGCTTCTCACAGAAGCAAACAACCTTCATCCAAGATAGTGGCTTTGTCAAAACATCAACAAATTTTGTATCAATAGAAATGTATTTGAGCCTCACAACTTCTTCTTTGGACAACATCCCATATATAGTGACACTTGATCTCAATGTGCTTCGACTCATCATGCAAAAGCATATTATCAGAAAGCTTCACATAACTTTTATTGTCACAATATATCACAATCGATTTCAACATTCAATCCTATAATCCAACAAACAATTATCGAAGACAAACTGCTTCACAATAGGCTTGAAAAATCAGCTATATACTCAGCTTCAATCGTGTTAAGTTCAACGAAGGTTTGCACCATACTTATCCATGATATCTAAGCCAAAAACAACATCCAAAAGTGCTCTTTAGTGTATCCAGCCCAATCAAAATCCATGTAGTTGCAATCCACCATCCAATCCATAATCAATGATGCTAAGTACATATCTCAATATATGTTTCATTACAATCTAATGTTCATACCAAATTATAGCAACTATTAGGTTTTAGATAGTCCAATAGTTAATCAGCTGACGAGACATAGAAGACTCAAAATCAGAGTATCGTAGTTTCTTCAAATTTGTCATCATGGAGGTGTCCATGGCCTCGCAACCCATCACGCCAAATTTTGAAGGATCTCAGCAAATATTTCAACAAGATTATGGCATAATTTCAATCCTAGGCAGTAATACATTAGACCAATATCCTTCAATCAACTCCCTCTTACTCTGGACAAAGAGTTCCTTAGCCCTAGTCATAAATAGATCGTAAAAATCCATAAGCTCATTTTCAACAATGGATCAACATCACTCTTTGTAAAACCAAATAGGCATCGATTCAAGAGTACCATGCACGAGTTTCTTGGCTTCACAGTATTCTCCCTCTTATTGAGGTGATCCTTCACTTTGTAATTCTAGCAACCTTCATCTTGGAGTCACAACTAATTTATTTTCGACAAAAAAATATAATATAATATATATATATATATATATATTATATATATATTATTATATATAACATCTAGCTGATCTATCTGCTTCCTCTGAGACTAAGTCTCATCCAATACAATATCTCTCAACACGAGCCTTCTTTTCACAATATTTGTTCTTCCAATCTTTGCATTTGTTTCCACAACCTTGGCAACCTTTATTATGTACCTACAATCCTCACTAGGAGGCAAAGGAAGAACAAATACAACCAATCAAGATATACAAGGACAAGAGTATAATAATAGTAAAATACTTATCTTTTGAGAACATGTCATCTCCCTCTTGATCTTAGCCTTATCCTATTTTCAAATCAACCTTATCCACATTATCATCATGTTGTCATTCCTTCCTTATAGGATCTAGGGTTTCTTCTTTTAGTGGAAACGTCCAACCCTAGGGTTTTGCACATAAACCCTAGGTATTTATTATCTAATTCTATTTGCTTACTAGGGTTTACAAACCTTAGATATCCAAATGTCTAATACTTCATGGCCAAGATCACAGTCTTCTAGATCCCCGATGATCCTGATGATGACTCTTAATCATTCTAAATTCAATTTCATAGACTCATTGTAGCAACAACTTCTTTTAATAGATTATATCATCTAGGTTTGAGCATAACGTATAATATACCCACTGATCAATTTATCCTTTTAACCCAAGTATCCTAAATACATCAAGCTCATCATCAAGAAGATTTTGATTTTTAGATTTGAAGATGGGTTCAAACTCTTTTTCCTTGTAAACTTTCCTCATATTCAAAGGAGACATCAACCTTCAGACCTATAACATGTTGGATTCTTCCACATAAGCACATCAGTTCTATAAGAATTTGGTAGCAACAGATTCATCCAATATTTTTAGACTACTAGAATATCAGATCTACAAATCATTTTGATCTTGAAGAGGGGCTCAATATCTTTTTAGGATTTCTTCAAATATATAATTAGTGGAAAAAATACCTTTCTTCCTTCTTTTACATATAGAGTATCCATAGTTTATGAAATAGATATCATTCTTCTAAAAATGCAAATATATAACTAGTTTGTGAATGTACTTCAACATCATAACACTTCAATCTTATGATACATGACAAAGGCTAATATCATTTCTGTCAAAGATTTTCATGATACCCACAAACAATGTTTCCTTGAATACTATACATCAATAATGAAGAGACTTCATCGAGTTCAACACTTCAACCTTCAATCTTGAATGGCAACAAGTGATTGTCATATTTGTAGTTTCAACTTCAGACTTAGTAACTTTATATATAGGCTTATTGATATGAGATAAAATATTCCAGACAAGGGTTATACATATCTCACATCTACAGAGTTTAAAGAGGCACCAAACTTTAAATTAACTCTCAAATAACTATCAACAAGCAATATGCTTCAATTTTGATATTTTGTTAATGCTACTTGGAATAGCAATATGTTCAATGCCTTTTCGAAATCTAGTGTGTTTTTTCTTATATTCATACTCATCACATAAATTTCAAGAATGTAGCCAAGAGAAACATGATCTTGAGCAAAAAATTTGTAGATACATATCTTGACTTAAGGGAGGATTTAAAAATTCCTTTTGGCCTTTTGAAATACTACATGCCTAACTTCTTAACAAGGTGTTGTTTGAGACTTCAGTCAAGATAATAAACCTTTGATCAATACATCACAAGTCCCAAGTCAATTCTCCAATATTCCAAGACAAACTTCCTCAAATTTGTCCTTGATTAGGTTTGTAACAAAGTCAACTTTAGGTTTACAAAAGGGCCTCTTCCTCAACCTTATAATTTCATATTACAACATCAGAAATTAACTTAAGTATAGTCCATATAAATTCATATGATGATGAAGTACAAAACTTCACATGAGTATATAGCCACAAACATTTGCATGAATACAACGCCACAAACCTTTGCATGAGAGCCTCGTATTTTGCATAGGAGCCTCAAAGATCACGAGACAATTCGAAGTGTCTTTTGGTGGAGTGATCTCATAGATATATATATATATATATATAGTCTCCAAGAGGGGTTGAACGAGTGCCTCCAAGAGACCAGGCCTTCACATGTGATTTTGTCTAAGGAGTTCCATCCTCTCTAAATATTCCTTCACTTCCTTTCAGAGGGATGATAGAACATATACAAAGCACTTTAATTAAGCACAGTCAGACCCTTGATCTTCTTTCGACATTCTTCAATTTTTATTAGGTAGCACAATCATGAATAAATATTGGTCATTGATTTGACCTTTTATTATTGTTCTCGAGTCCTTCAACCTCTCCTGAAGTATTTTGGTATAGTGGCATTTAACCTTGGCCTAAATAGAGAAACAAATTTACAATGTTAACTTCATTGTCTTATTGACAAATCAAGGCTTAAAACCAAAATGTCTAGGGTTGATCTTTCAATCTTGATGAGAGAAATTTGGTCCTTTTCATGTAATGAAAAACACACCTTAAATAGACTAGTTCTTTGAACTTATCTTTTTCATTGTATGAGTAGATCCTTTTTTCTATTAGGATGAGGGAACTTCATCCTTCTTCTTAGAGTCTTTTGATTTCAAATAACACCAGAGATATTGGCAAATCTTGCAACTAACAATTTCTTTCATAACAAACCTTTGATCATTTTCCTGAGACATTCGATTAGATAGCTCAACCTTTTAAACAAGGACATGGCTCTTTTTTAAATGTATTAGGGCTTATAGGGAAAACATAATCAAATTCATCTTTAGGGCTACCTTAGGTGTAAATGATCTATCTTTTTAAGTGTAGGATATGGTCTCCTTAAGAGTGATCTCAATTGCTCTTTTCTTTACCATAGCTCTGATACCATGTTGAATTTCTAGTAGCAACATAGACTCGAATAATTTTCAATTTGATAACTATTTCCAATGATGAAATTTTACTTCTTTAGAGCATTCCAATCATTAAGTAGTTACACTTTGAAAAGTTCAACCATTAACTTCAGTAGAGAAATAGAGATCATAGTACAAACAATGAAACAAGTGATACCAAATTTTCTTGGGACAAAACCCCGCAAGGGGGAAACCCCAATAAGGTTTCCTTATGAGAGAGAGAGATAGAGAGTTCAATTCATCAAATTATACATCAGAATATTCTAGCCCATGGTCAACCACTGACCACAATAAATTCCCAGTCAAATTCAATCAAAGAAGAGACAATGAATCAACATTTCGCTCGCTAGTCAATACTGTTCAAGGGGCCAAATTTTGGCCTGCAGTAGCTGGTCAAAGGGACGAAATTTGATCCTATAATTCCACAGAGAATATCGGAAAACTACAGGGTTTGACCTATAGTCAATCCTCAGTCAACACCCAAAAACTGGTCTAGAACCCGACCAACAGAATTGTCAAAGAGTAGAGAATATTTAGCCTCCAACTTTAGTCGACGACTCGATCAAACAACTAGAGAAGAGTCTAGTCAAATATTTTTAATGTAGAGAACATAAAGTCAACTCGTAGGTCGAAACATCCTTCTTCCTCTTTCGCATGTGTGAGCAAAGATCTTCAAGAACGGGTTTGAATTGATGAGTTGTGAGATGCCAAATGAGGAGGGTTGAATTCCCAATATATACACGTCCAATAGGAGGGGTTTTGACCATGGATCAAACCCCTTCAATAGGCGGGACAACCTATCAAATTGAGGCCGACGTGGACAACTATAAATCATTTTTTTTTTTTTTTTTTTTTGCTTTTACAATGAAAATACTGACTGCAACTAAAATTTGTCAATAATATCAAGGGAATGATAAAGGATGTTAAGTATGGAATGGTTATGGACACGCTGCTTCAATCCAAGTTTCCTAAGTAACACTCCTCTTATAATCCCTGAGGCCCTAGAGGAGGTCCTAATAGACTAGGGATAAAGACTAACGCCCCTGGTAAGGTGAGAGAGAAAGTTTATTGCTAGCATTGGTCAATAATCTAGATCACCTCTTTATCCATGTTAAAATGCCTAAAACATTATGTAAAAACATTTGATTGCAAAATGGTTAAAGTACATGTTGAGTGGTAGCTCGCCTTCATTTAAGAGGAATGTTGGATGGTGAAAGGTTCATGAATTATCCAAATAGCAGAAGAATGTGGCATATCATCATTATCGAGCAATGTGCAGGGCTGTTGACTATCCAATATAGGAGCAAAAGTTTTTTCCTATAAGGTTAACCATTTTGGTGGGTAACAATCCCACAAATGCAAATTTTCCTTAAATCTCCACCGACACCTCCCTTGGGGCATTACACCTGCTAAACCATGACTTTGAAATAACAAAGCTTAAGGTGTATATCACATAGTATGAATTGCACAAGATTCTTTTAAGAATTCACTCTAAGATGATTTGACATGATGGAACTTAATTCAACCTAACCAAATATAATTGAAACTTACTATGCAACATACACCTACAAATCGGTTATGAATAAGGGATGAAGCCAAAGAACCAAGAAGATCCTTATATGGTTATAGATATAATTCTAACAACAAATTTTATTGTGGTAACATACACCTTCCCAATATGAGAGTATATTAAGTGAAGCAATGTTGACTTACAACATTCAACTAGTCAAGCTTTGTTCAACTAATAGGTCACAAGTGGGGCTAATTATTCAGCTGAGGTCAACCAAGAGTTTCCCCTTGCTCCAATTGCTTTTGTTTTCAATACCACTGGTGTAAAAATAAACATGAGTGTGGGAACAAACATGTCAACAGAGAGACTTGAACTCTAGTGGGACAATATCAACACCTCACTTCCATCGACTTGACAAGCCACTATTAAAGATAACTTAATTGATTTTTGTGTATTTATTTACATGCTTCTTCTTGTGCATTATTAACATTACTATAGTTTTGGAAAATGGTAAAGATTGTTGAACATGCCTCAAAGCTACGAGGAATTTAAGCAGAATGACACTAATAATGTTGCCATATTGTGTATGACATGTGGTATTGTTTACAAGTTACATGATTAGATTGTATAACATTGGACTTATAACTTATGGTGCTCAAAAGCATGGGATAACTAGCCATCAAAGCACCCCCCTTTCCATCATGGATTTAAATTCAAATATGACCAAAAATCCACAGAGAATCATAGTTTCACTATCTGGGGGTGTTGGCCTTCTCATAGTTTCACTCGCGGGCATGTTGGCCTTCTTCAAAATGACCTAAAACCCTAAAAATCCAAATAATACCTGTAATTATTGAAGCTTTACCCTTTTTGGTGGTTCATGAATTTTTGATACAAGGTCACTAAAAATAAGATAATTTTATGACCACTTATAAAGCTATGATGCTTAGATAGCAATGCCACTTATCCATGTATAACAAATAACAAGGTGATAAATAACAATGACACCATGTTTTTAAAGTCATGATTATTTATGAGACTCCTTATATGTGGGGATAAAAGACCCTCTTAGCAAAACAATTTCATTGTTCAATCTATAAAAGTGTAACTACATTACCTCTTTAAATTTGAATACGCAAAAAAACACATTCTTAATCATATCTAAATATAATTAAATGATATCTATTTTCACAATTTGACTACATATTTTTAGTCAAACATAAATATAATTAATGATATCTATCTTCACAGTTTGACTATATTTGTTGAGCTGAAGAGATCGTTCTCTAACTAAGTATTGTAGAGATGTAAATTTAGTCTTGTTTAACATTTTAACTTAGTCAAATTACACAAAAATAAAAATAAAATAAAAAAAAAACATATATTTATAATTATAATTGATAATTAAACTAGCCTATATTCATCTTAACTTTTGATCTACCAAGTCCAAAAGGATCAAATATCTTAAGGTGCAAACCTCTTTTGGAGTGAAAAGAGATTTGATCCTCTCAACCCTTAGTAAATCTAGAGTTAAAATGAATCTAAACTAATATTAAATATGTTTTATGATCAATGGCATTTGTTGACACCAATATTCACATATGCAACTACAATTTAATCACATAATGCTCTTTGCTAAATTTTCTTAGCATTTAAACCGTATTTTTATTAATTATAATTAATAATTAAACTCAACTTTTGGTAAATCTAGAGTTAAAATGAATCTAAACTGATATAAAATATATTTTATGATCAATGGAATTTGTGAACACCAATATTCACATATGCGACCACAATTTGATCGCATAATGCTCTTTGCTAATTTTTCTTACTTAGCATTTAACCTTTTTTATTAACTTTTAAAAAATAAAAAACATAAAAACATATTTTAATTATTATTAATATTAAACTACTCTATATTCTTTAGCTCTGATTTACAGTGGAAAAAGATTAAATCTTTTAAAGTATTTCAAAGTGAAAAAAGATTTGATCTTTCTACTTTACCTTTACTTTTCTAATCTAAGCTGTATAAATATATTATATAATTTGTGTGACATTTGTGAATAACAATGTTCACATAAAAAGACATAGTGGCTGCCACAAATGAAGCACAAATGACTATTGTAACAGCCACGCCTAACAATGAAGGCTGGCGGAAAGTGGAAAAAAAGAAAGGTAGGAAAGCATAGATAGACAATTAATTGATTTTTAGATCCTTTTCTTAACAGGACAAGTTTTGTTATAGCATATGCTATTACAACATCTACAACATGTAATTTTACTCAATATTGAATAAAATTACGATTTTTCCAGTGGAAAAAAACAATGTTCACATATGTGACGACAATTTAATCACAATATGCTCTTTGCTAATTTTCTTGGCATTTAAACCATAATTACACCAAAGGTGTTTCTCTATGGAGTTGGTTGGGAAACTATTGTTCAACCCAACCAATCCCTGTGCTCTGTTTTCGTCTTCCTCTCCGATTGTTTTTGATCACGTGGCAGGTATTGTCAGACCAAGTCACATTAGGTTCGAGTCTCCGCTTTGTGAGATCAACCCCCTTCACGTTCTAAACCTCACATCGCTCATTGTACTTCACGGGTCGAATCCCGGGCTCGCATGAAAACCTACAGACGCTGGCGTTTCTAGACATGTCTCATCGTACTTCACAGACATTGGCGCTTTTAGACATGTTCTGTTCCATCTCGCGTGAGCTCATCAGGCTCCACCAATTGGCAAGGGCTAACCAGCCTGCCATAGGGCATTAAATGCCCTGGTACATGCAGGCTATATAACAAAATAACACACAACCTTTATTTTTAATTTATGTAGCCATTGAGGTTGTGTGTTATTTTGTTATATAGCCTACATGTACCAGGGTATTTAATGCCTTATAGTAGGCTGGTTAGCCCTTGCCATTGGTTTACCCACATCTCTATGATAATAAATTGTCATGAAAAATCACTTCTAATGTCTGGAACTTGGGTCGGAGTAATTGAATTAGAGCATGAATGGCCTTACAAGCTCATCCCCAACATGATATCGAAGCTCTTGAATCTGCAAGTTCACCTGACTGCGTTGGAGCAACTGTATTGGAGCATGAATGGCCTCACAGGTTTCACCCCTAACGAGATATCAGGGCTCTTGAATCTCCAATTTATTTCACTCTATAGGAATATATTGATAGGTCCAGGGCCACCAGGTGTTGTCAAACTGAAAAATATTTTATACTTCTCGTTGTTTGAAAATTCCCTTAGCAAGACTCTAGCTAACGATCTCATCCACAACGCCAGCTTCACGTTGTTTGAAATATGAGACAATGAGATCCACGGTTCGATTCCTGCTAATATCTGCTATGGGGGTAGGCTTCAGAACCTAAGCCTCAATAGTAATCGTTTCTCGGACACAGTTTCGAACACCTATGGAAAATGCCACAACCTCCGCAGAACAATGAACCGAGTAGGGATTTTTTGGCGGGTTTTTGGGCTACTCCAGGCATAACTGCAACTGTCCTGTTGTTCTGATGTGGGTTCTGATTGTTGCATTCATTACTGTATTCAAAGCTACATTTTTATTTTGTTGAACTCGTCTAACTATTCACAATTTTAAATAATATAACACCCCTTTTGGCTTCAAACCTGTGGCTAAGCTCGTAATTACTTATTTATCACTTCAGAACATATAGTTATATCCGCGCAAAGTATAAAGTAATAAACTGAAAAATGAGTTAAAATAGAGGTTCCCTGCCATAATCCACATAATTTTTCAACTCTTCTTAACCATTTAGATGACAAATAATCCTTTGGCCAACATTATGCAACCTTTAGATTTCAAATGAGTGGTTAAAAAATTAATGGTCTTTCTACCACTCATTCATAACATTCAACATTGATACATAGTAGGGAGAATATTAGCCAACCAATACTTCTATCTCTACAAATTTTGTCTACACCAACCCACCAAAAATGAAATATGTCCCCAAATAAGCATCTTCAACTATTGTCCTTTTTACCAGTAGGAAAGGTACTCCTCAATTGCTTCCTTTCAACAAAAATAATAGTCAATAGTCATCTGTCTCTAGGGTACATTCTCGCGAAATAATCCAACCTAACTTTGGGGCCTTTCCGTGATAAGGTGGACTCTTTCTCACGTGCCCATCAGATGCCCAAATTATCGTGTTGGTTAAGATTTTCTATGTCTTTTTCGGAAGCAAGATTGGTATCTCATGTTAGTGAGCATTCCCACTTAAAACCAAATTACATTACATGGAAGGTTGTTGACTCTGCTCCATAAGGAAAATTAAATACAAATCTAATAGATAAAAAGCATTAATTTTTTTTTTTTTGCAAAATTGGTATCTCATGTTAGTGAACATTCCCATTTAAAACCAGATTACATTACATAGAAAGTTGTTAACTCTCCTCCATAAGGAAAATTAAATACAAATCTAATAGATAAAAAGCATTAAAAAATTTCAATATAAAAGATAATATTAGTGTATCTAATCTCTATTATAAATATTAATTTATTTTATTCCAGAGTTAAACAAAATTGCTCCAACATAATTTTGGTATTAAAAAGAAGGAGTTGACTCCATAGGGAAAAAACAAAAACTAAAAATAAAACAATAAAATTCATAAAAAAGATAATATTATTATATCTAATCTCTTTCATAAATATAATAATATCTTATTGTAGAGTAAAAGAAATTAGATTCACATTAATTTTTGATATTAAAAATGGTGTCATTATTCTTATTCAATGGTGTTTGAATCAAAAGGATGTATTGATTTTATCACTTATTTTTTTTTTTTTCCACGCAAAGGCTAATCTATTTATATTAAAGAAGAAAAAGTATATACAAGAGGGCGAAACCTCTGAGAGCGCCATTGAAGCTTGCAGCTCTCTGTCAAACTTGCAACAAAACTAACAGAACCACTGAGGCTAGCGCCTCTTACAATAGAAGAGTAAGAAGTGGAAAGTTCATGTTCAAAAAGTTTCCATACAAAATACAGAATTTCCTGAGTGATAAGGATTGAGAGATCATTTCTGAGTGAGTTTCTGCAGCCAGGTTTTCGTTTCCCAAAATCTGGGCTGCAGGCCTTGAGACCGAGACCCTTCAAATAGGCACCATTCGCTGAGCAGGAGCCATAGCTCGCACCAGGATCAAAACTACGTCCAGACCGGACCCGACGGACCATCAGTAACCAAACTGAGCACATCGATCATAACTAGCGACCCAAACCAACAGACAAAACCGCACCCAGTTGTGCTCATCCCCTCGACCATGTAGATGACCATAACCGACCTTGTCCATTAACGCGACCACAAAAATCAAAGATGATTTCCAACAAGTTACGAGCACACCTTCAAAAATTTGCAGGGGAAGACCGTTTACTTATCCTTCTCCGACTTGTAGACTTTGAACTCATCCAGAGGCTCCCAAGAGATTTCCATACCCTCCGGGACATCCTCCAACTTCATGCCTGGAGGCAATTTTGGATAAAGAGTGTTGGCATAGTGAAAGTCCGGCAGCGTGGGCTCTACTTGCTGTTGAGGAGCTGAGGTGGTGGCTTCTGCCCTACCCTGGGTAATTGTCGGCTTATCTGGAACAATTATGGGCTCATTCAAGTCCAGCATGCTGCCCATCTCCGCCCTGGCCTCAATTTGTTCCTCTGTGGGTGCCAGAGAGCTTTCTTCGGCCAGTTTGCTTGGTGAAGATGGGGAATAGGAGCTGTCCTCCTTTCCCCAATTGGGCGAAGAAAAATTAGAATTCCCAGGAGAATGCTCTGCTTCAGTACCCTCCGCCGAAGAGTCCTCTGCCAGAGAGCCCTCTGTCTCATCTTCTTCTTCGAATATGATTGTAATTAGCGTCGAGATAACTGGTCAAGCAGTTCTACGGCGGTAATGAAACCTTGCCGTCTGCACCGAATGGTTAATGGACTGCCTAGAGTCCCCTGTTCTGATCGATGAAGGGGAGGCACAATTGAGGGGTGAAATTCTCCTTGGGCTTCGATTTCCTCGTCTGCCAGCCCCACTCCTTTGGCCCTGATGGCGCCCCCGACGTGGTGTGGCTCTGTATCTCGGGGCCATACTGCTAATACAATGGACAGAAGGTGAAAGCAACTTGAAATGCCACGGAAAGACGAACCAGGTTAGCTGCCTGCTATCACTGTTGCGAGAATGCGCCCCCAAACACTTCCACTTGCCTACAATTGCAATCAAATGCAGATAGGCCAAGAAAGGATTCAATTGCCAGAAAACGGGCCTGTGTTCAAACCATTCATTCACCCCAGGCAACAGAACATGAAACCGGTAGAATGAACGCCATCCCTCCTCCGCCATCCTGTTAAACCTTATGCCTTTGTCCTGAACCCAACGCAGCATTGAAGCGCATTGAATGCCCTTCTCCTTCGGCGGCCAGCTATAAATGATTTTCATGGTGATCGCTCCTGCCAGGATCGGGACATCTGCCTTCCGTCCTCCTGCGTGGCGTTTCATTAATTCCCATATTAACACGACAGGCACCCGCATCCGGGTTTATCACTTATTTTAATATATAGATAGATAATTTAAAATTGTTGAAACTTGGAAAATTGTTTGTAATAAAATTCCATACAAAATTAATAAAATTCCAAGAATAAAATTTGTATATTTTGCTCTTTATCAAATACCATGAAAAAACAAAAAATCAATAGTTGTCATCATCTATATTAGCATCTTATTACTGAGCTCTCCTAGACCAAAGACATTTAAATATAATATAATATATCTGGCAATCATATAATATAATATAACTGACCATCAAAATGATTTTAGTGATAGTTACATGAGACCGAAGAAGTGTAAAACCAGAGCACCAAAACTTTCACTATAATATAACTGAAATTCAAGGTGATTTTAGTGATTGTTACATGGGACCCAGGGAATGAGATATTGGGTAACCAAGTATATTATATTTTGATTTGAAAATTGAAGGAATGCTGTTAGAAAAAACTAAATTAGATCTATATATGCTTTTGCTAAATCAGACTTGCTTAGCTAATTGTTATGAATACATTATAAATTTACACTCAACCCTGGAATAAAATACATCAATCTATATATATTAATTATTATACTTAATGAATATTAAAACTATATACAAATAAAAGTAAAATTATAAAGCATGTTTTTTCCCAAGGTATGCTACCTAAAGTGTAATCACATTAATTAAATAAGTGATAAAGAATGCTAAAAAAAATGAATTTATCTATAATTTTAAGAGGAATAGTACTGTACATTCATATTTTTAAAATTATTTAAATTAAATCAAAATAATTTAGTTAAATTTAAGCAAATAATTTTGTTAACGTATTTTTTGTTGTTTATAAAAAATAAAAACATGTTTTATTATTTTTATTAAAAAAAATTAGTGTATTTATATAAATTAAATGGTTGGTAAATGTTTAGGCATTAAATCATATATCTAATAATATTGTGTAATTATAAGATGTGTTTACCTTTTTGCATAGCACTCATTTTTTTTTTAAGATTGTGTATTTATTGTTTTAATTTTTTCTTTTTAATGCATAAATGAATTTAACTTCCTCAAAAACCTTTCAGAGATATCACAAATCTCAAACTTACCAACTTACTATTCCAAGAAATTCCAGTGAAATTTTAAACATAACCACCTGTTTTAGCTAGAAGAAAATTAATTTAGCAAACTTTAGAACGAACTCTCATGAGCTCCATAGTGAAACAGGTCGTTGGACAGTTCCTAAAACACCATGGACAGAAAGAATCTGCCATCTCTGTGATAATAGGAACATTGAGGATGAAAACCACTTCCTCTTAGAGTGCCCAAGGTACAATCACATTAGATCTCAGTTTCATAATCTTTGTCGCAATGCTAACCTTCCTAGCCTTTTACAATGTCAAAATTACAGTGAGCTTGGGAGACTTCTCTCCAAGCTTTCCTAGCCTTTTACAATGTCAAAATTACAGTGAGCTTGGGAGACTTCTCTCCAAGCTTTTTGAGCACAGAAATAAAACCTTAAATCAAACTAAATAATTTGTTTCTCTAGGTCCGATAGACCAAAGTTTGGTCTCAATGGACGTTAACCACCATCATCATCATCATCAACAAAATATATCTCATAGTTATCTCATATCTCAGTTACTAGAAAAAGAAAAAATTATCTCATAGTTATACTAAGCTTTATAAAATGATATATTTCCATAAATAAAATAAAAGCATAAAATTAATTAAATTTGTAACTTTATTTTGAGTTCTTATCATCATTTATAAAAAAATTTACATATCAAATTTTTAATCATCCAGATTCAATTCTATTTTATTTTAATCATCCAGATTCAATTTTATTTTATTTCTGAATCAAAGCAGTAGCTTGAGTTCCCACACCAATTTTCTCTCAAAAAAATCTTAAATTATTATTTTATGAATTCATGATTATAATTTTCATTTTCGTCATTTGCATTTTCTATGCTGTGTCTTCTATTTTGCATGGATTTTTAGTTGCAATCACTGAATTAAAAAATTGCTCTTCTTAATAAATGTTTCTCAATTCATTTCCAAATAAAATTTATAACATTTATTTTACTGGAAATCAGAATTTTAAAATTTAGTGATTTAGTTTTTAAGATTATTTTTCCATTTTTTTTTTTTTTTTTTTTTTTTTTTACCTACAATTATTAGTTTTATTAAATTTAGTCTAACAAGGCGGAGGAGTTGAGTTGAAAATTTGGCAAAGATTTTTATAAATTCAAGTTATAATTATTAAATTTCAAAATTTTAAGTGTCCTAGACGTTTTTGATGGTGCTGAATCCATTTCCACCATAAAAACACACTGCTTCTATAAAAAAATTTTGAAATATTTTTACCCAAATTCCAACCAATTTTGACCCGGCAATTCACCTAGTTAGAATACTCCGTTTTATTAATCTTAAAAAAAAAAAAGGAAGACTCCTCTAGTGCTACTTCATTAACCTTTTAAAAAATATTATAAACATGCATCATGTGTTTTTTCTTTTACACTGGCTGCCAGTTTGACAGCGAAACAGAATAAAATCTTTGACAGCATTTACGTTTCACGGTATCTTTTCATCGACCACATTTACGCTTTCGATCTTCCTTCACTGTTCCTGGATACCTATGAAACTGTGATTAACTTCACCGACAACCTGGATGTAATCTTGAAACAACTGACAAATTATATTTATTTGACCGAAGAGGAAAAGAAACTCCTGTCTCCGCGTGGTTCTCGCACTAGGGAAGGCCGAAAATCTGCCTAGAAAAGTGTAAGTCGCCTTGTTAGACTACTGCGTGCAAGAAGAGAGGGTTCACATTTTGTTTATCAGCTTCGGTAGTCCAGAAAAAATTGCTTCAACCACTATACCATTACTCTCGATAACAATTTGAACAATCAAATCAACCTGTATTACATATTAGAAAGAATACCTAAGCAAGCCCTGTTTCATTAAGTTTTCGTAACTGACAAGAACCCTATTCGGCTTTCAATAATCGGTGGTAAACTTTCATGACTATCAATAATCCCAAATTAAACAACCTATCATCCAATTCCCAGATCAAATTTGGCCCAAATGTTACAAACTTTCGTTACTACAGAATATCCAGATCAAATTTGGAGCACCTGTGGTAAATTTCATTACCACCAAGAATTTCAATTCAAATTTACTACCAGGAATCCCAAATCAAATTTGGACCATTTGTGGTAGTTTTCATTTTTTTACGAAGTGCTGAGAGTCAAACCTGTGCCACTTGTGGGAAAACCCCATCGATCTAGCCCATTTGCAAATCTAGTATCATATATTTTCTTCTGACAAACTTCAAAGTTTATTATCAATATTGCTCTGCTCTGCTCTGCTCTGCTCTGGTTACATTCATTCCACTTCCATTAATCTCATTCATCAGTTCTGAGTAAGAATGAAGCTAGCAGGATGTTCTACAAGGAGATCTTCAAGCACATTAAGAGATCTCCATTGCCGGACACTTTTCCTCATCCTCGCATGGGTGGTGTCCCTCATGTCTTACTGGGTCTTCTTTGTTCATTCTCACAATTTTTATCACATGTTCTTTCGTGGGTTACGCTTAGCAGATTACAGTGCCCCCCTTGACCGTGATCGTTATTACAACATAATAACGAACACTATTCTGAACAAAACATTAGATGGGCATGTGGATAACTCCGTCGCTGAAAATGCCGACAGACGTTGGGCTTATAGAAACAGTTCTGTTATTGCAAGAGCGCCTTTCACTGAAAATGCCGACAGACGTCAGGTTTTTAGAAACATTTCTGTTATTCCAAGAGCGCCTTCTGAAAATACTGCCAGAAGGCAGGTTTATATGAACAGTTCTGTTATTGCAAGAGCGACTTCTGACCTGGAAGACCATGAAAAAGATAGTGATCAATCGGTAGATGCATCTCGTGAGAAGCAGAGAAACTCATCTGCATGTGCCACAGTAGAAGAAATGGGTTTTTCCTTTTCAGGACGAACAGAAGAAGCCAGTCTCAGAGTAAGGAAAATGATTCAAGATCACTTTGCTCAACATGGTATGATTCATCGTCAATCTTTGGGCATTTTTATTTAAGATTTTTCTTTTGCTTTATCAAGGTTTTATGTTTATAGATCCACCAATGAAAGATGCTCAAACTACTGCATTTTATACTACCTGATATGCATTCTCAGGACAAATTGTGTTCACTTTTATTGAAACGTGTTTTTGTTTCTTCTGGTGGACTTCCCCCCCGGCCCGGAGAAGTGCCCTGTGTAGTTTAGTGAATAGCGTTCATGAAAACTAAGGAAGGTCTAGTCTGGGGATAAATATTATCATTTGGATCAACATTCCCGAAAGATTTTTCTATCTTATAATTTTGTTTTTGCAATGGTATTCGTCCCACAATTCTAAAGAGTTCAGCCTTGAATCTGTTTTTCTATATAAGGCATTCTTTTTGGTGTTTGAAGAGAACTAGGAGAAATCCCTTGGTCATCTGGATTGGTTTTTGATTTTGACTTTGAGCTAGTGAAGCTAAGGGAATTCCATGCTTATTAGGAATGCATGTTCTCAACATGGTTTGGGAGGTCGGCATTGGCAACTCTCATTTGGAGGCCTTAATGGTCAGTTTGTATCCTGCAAGCCATGCGAGGATGTGGGCACCTAAGAAATGATACGGATTTGGATCGTGTCCAGTGTCCATTGACTCTGAAGTCCCAATGAATATCTTCTCTTTAGCTGAATAGGAAAGACCTTTACACCTTTTAGTTCTTGTGGCAGGTGCAGCAAGAGTCAGAGAACTTTCTCCAGAACAGTTTTGCGGACAAAATTTTGTGTTTGGAAGAACATCTGATGCTGGATTTGGCAACGAGATGTACAGAATACTAACTGCAGCTGCATTGAGTCTTTTACTGAACCGATCTTTAATTCTAGGTGAAAACAGGTTAGTGATTTTTTTTTCAAGCTTCATAGTTCAACTTATGAAAGAGCTTTTGATTTCAATTAGAATATACAGTTTAGAGTATGAAAACTGGTCCATGTGATTTCAAGTTTCAACCAATGTAGATTTATGGAGATATTAGATCTGTCGTACACCATGGACAAAGACCTCCACCACAAAGCAACGACAATACCATCTATTATAGAGAACAATGCATAAACAATTGGTTAGAAAGAACCCGAAAATGCTTGCATGTGATTTATACATTGAAATTTCTTCTCACATTTCAGGGAAAAACTCCACTTTGTGGAATATATTGCTTATTCTGATCATTCATTTAGTCTGAAAGAGATAAAGCTACTTTGGGCAAGGAATGGGTGTGCGACCAAGTACAAAAGGCCTCTTGTTATGAGAATTGATGATTTTCAAAGGCCAACACAAACTGGTGTTCTCTGTGAGGACTGGAGAGAGTGGAAACAGCCTATTGTTTGGTAAGGTCTGTGGCGTGTTCTGAATTCTAAGACAGCAAAACTGTGACTTATTTGGTTTGTCTATATTTCTGTGCTTTCCACCTAAAGTAAGGGATTGATGATACATTCAATCCATTATCCATGTGTCAGGTTTCAGGGTACCACAGATACTACCGCAATTCAGTTTTTCTTGAAGAATATACATCCCGGCATGAGAGATGGCGCTTTAATGCTGCTTGGAAGTCCAAGAATACCAAGTTCCAGGCCTAATTTATTTGGAGAGCTAATGAAAGTCATCATTTTGCCTACCCGTGCTGTGGAAGAAGCTGTGAATTGGGTTTTAAATGGTGGTCCTGATCCAGATATTACGTTACACATGAGAATGCGTGCAAGCAGGTATAATTATTCTGTCAAGTTCTGTTGTTGGAATAAAAAAACTTAAAAATGAATCATCCCCTCTTGGCATGAAAATACAGTTATGTTTTTAAACAACGAAAGAAAAATCCTATGCACGTCAAGGACACGAACTTGCCTTCTGATTTATTAGAATCCTGTCTTTTAAAGTAGAGGATTTCATATCATGTTTACAACAATTTTATAGTAATGGGGTGTAGATTCAGTCTGGCCCTTCTGAAACTTGACCATATCACTTAATTCTGAGGTACTCATGATTGAATGCCCTAGGGGTCCAGAAGTATATCGCCATGTATCTCAAAGAATTATTTTGTTATTGCATTCAGGATCTTTACTAAATCTTTCATCCCTTCGCCAATACAAGTTCATTCTTCCTAGGCCTTATCAATCTAGGATCTCCTCATGTTGACAATGGTAATTGCCTCTCTAACTAGCCATTTTCCAGACCTGCAAGATCCCTCTGGTTTCTATCCATTTACCAACTTCCCTTCCTACTTTAACATCTCTTTTATGCTCCTTTTGCTTCTAACCCATATCCATTTTACAGTCTCTCTCTTTCTCTCTCAAGCAACCAGAAAATGCACACAAATATTTGCAGCTACTCTGATATTCTTAAAAGTCGAATCTTTTCCTTCTATAAAGAAACTGCATGTCTTGTCTAAGCTGACCAATACCTCTGGTATGACAAAGTCCTGCTTGTCATCTTACTCATCATTATCCCATCATCTTAGTTATTGTCCTTATTCATCTAAGCACCATTATTCATTATGTCCAATTTCTTATTTTATTTGATCTCAAATTATCTGGATATCTTTTTGATTTGGTGGGGATTGGGGGGGTGGTTATAATTAACTTTCCAAGTCCGAGATCAACCCCTCTGTTTGCCTCTTCATCTGCTAATGAGTTGAACATCCTTTTAATATGAACACTTAATAAACTTGATGCTCAAAAGTGGTATATTAATTCCTAGCATACTCTACCAAATCTTGCATCTGCTTTTGAAGAGTCCAAAATTCCCTTAAAGATGTTTAAAATGGCAATGCATCTTTCATTGTTTTCATCCTTTTAATGTTCATATCATAGGAGGGTTCAAGTATTGCTAGGTCTACAAATTTTGTTTCGTTTCCTAGGGAGTAGGACACAAACATAGAACCATTGCGTTCATGAATTAGTCCACCATTCCATGCTTGTTAATTTTCATGCAAACCTAGCACCCAACAATTCATTGACCTAGTAGGTTACAGATCCACTGAATGAAAGCACAACTAGATTCATAGCATAATTAGCAGAAGGCAACCTCAATCACTATGGCAAACAGATTCTGCCCAACCAACTCTGTGAGAATTTCTGAATCTACACATCAGAAATCCTATTGCAATCACTGGTTTATCATCTCCTACTTGTTTTTACATTCAACAAGTTATTTAATTATTTAAACATCGATGAAAACACCATTGCAAACTACACATACATACACAAGGGACACCATTATTTTTGGACAAACGTCCCTGGAAAAACCCAATGCGGGAAAACCAGTGCAACATATAGAGGGTTTGTATTATTAAGCAGATTTCTGAATACAACTAGGGTGCCAAATTCGGCTCACCCAACAGAGAATAAACTTGGCAGAAGTACCTCTATCTGGAGACAGATATTTTGGCAAATCCAACAACTAGATGATCAAACTCCACAGATGACAACGTTGTTCACAGTGCTGTGCAGTGATGGCTGCTCCAAGCTCTGTGTTGGAACTGCGTCACCCTCCTAGTGAGCCTTCCTTTGCTAAAAAATTGATATGTTGAACTGCTGTTCTCTCTGCCTCACAAAAACCCAATGCTGCCTCTAAATGACTGTGTCAGTCCCTCTGGATTCTGCATCACCCTCTCTGGAGTTGTGCTGTCTCTCCTGGTGCTACTCTGCCTCTTTGCTATGTATTCTCGGCCTTGGACTGAAGTCCCTTTGCTGAATTGCCCCTTTCACTGCAACTCAGATCACTAGCTCGATTTTATCAGCAAACCTCGCCCCAGAAAAATCGAACTCCTTGATCTCACAAATATATTTCCAATTGACCCTTAAGCCTCCTCTTATACTTTTCCTGTTGATGAATCAACGACCGAGATTAAGTCCCTAATCGACGGTTAAGATTAAAACAGACTTGGTCCTTGTCACTTAGAAGTTTCTCACCCATATTTTTATTAATACCCATTAATATTTTTGTTTTCCTCAATTTAGACTTAGGAACCCATTAAAAATATTAATTGTTTTAATATCTCCTCATCCAGGTGGAATTTCTCCATACGATTTCTGTGTTTTGGAGATCTCAAGTATTCTAGACCCTCCACAAAATTTCGGAGCTAGAGCACATCCGATGCTACCCAAAATCAACAAACTCTTCATTAACTCCAAAACTTACTTTGGCTTCCATATTGGGATAATGGCCCAATTGAGAAAATTATAGATTACAATGCTTTGGATTTTGTGCAGTAGATCATGCTCTAGATAGGCCCCTTGATCTACTTGGCTGATCTGGATCTCCAAGCTCCCCTTATGCACTTCCTTGGACCCAACACACTAGAGTATCATACTCCTCACTGAGATGCCTCTCTCAACCTTATGCTGCTATATGGTGTGTCTTCTCCCTTTCCTTAGCCTTTCTTTTATAACTTTACATTGAGCTAAATCCTTAACCCTAATCTCCAAGGTGATGGATGACCGAGATTAGATTTTGCCTTACTTGAGATAAAGGGCAGAGATTAAAACATAATCACTAAAGTAATTATTTCACTTTTCATAAGTTTATTTTAGCTCAATTAGCCAACATAATAGTTATGTGTTTTCCTAAGTCAAAACTTAGGTTAAGTTACAAAAGCAACTTTCTCACACTAGAGCAAGTATCTAAGGAGATGTTGGGCGACTTCTGCATGCTTAGACACTTAGGCTTGTGCAGAAGTCCCTTCACGAGCTACAATCATCAACATTCCCCCTCTCTTAGCGAGGGAGTTTCTTTTGCCCCCTGGAACTGACTTTTGTCTATGAACTGCATCCATTGCCGTGGTTGATCCCTCTCAACTAGAAGCCTTTACTGCCACCTGGTTTGGAAACATCCTCAAGTCCTGCTCCACTTGGTCTGGTTCTAAGAAGTTTCCTACTCTTGAACATCTTGTAAGGTCATCTTACACCCACCTAAACTTGAACTTGAAGGCCGACTTCCTCTGAGCTGCTGAACCTTTAGAGCTACCTACTACTTGTTTTCTGTCACTAATCTCTTTCTTGCCATCACTTAAATAGGCTGGCCCTTTAGCCTATATAGGTTTCTTTCTCTAACTCCTATGACATGTCCCTCATCAGAGCTAGATCCTCTAGGTTTAATCAGTGCTTGTCCACCTTGGAACCCTACACAAAACCCCTTCTTCTCAATCATAGAGACTAAGAGCAAACTCCAATTGAGTTTTGGCACCCATAGCACATCCTTTACTTCTAGCCTGCCTCCTAACTCAAGCTGGAATGTCACTATTCCAACCCCCTTCACTGCATGTTTGGAATCAACTCCAAAGTCGACATGCAATTTTGAGTTCCACTCAATCAGGATGTTAAATAGCTTAGGTGCCCCTGTCATATGCTATGTGGTTCCACTGTCTAGTAGCCATGCACCCACTAGTAATGTGCTTGAGGTAAGATAAGAAATAAGTGAGAACTTGGTTTCAAACATCTTGGCAAACTCCTCCTGAGCTTTTGCCAACACAACCACTGCTGATTGTGTGCCCTTTCCTCCTTTCTTCCTCTCTGGACATTGTGAAGTGTAATGTCCGTCTTATGATAGGCAAAGGACTTGACTTAGTCAAGTCCTCCTTCTTGGGTTGTGAGGTTAACTCCTCACCCTTTTTACTCAAACCATTGCTTCCTGTTGCCCAACTGGTCAGAGCAAGATTTTCATCATCCACACTCTTTTGTTGTCCTCTAGACAATGGTTTCTCCTAGATATCTTTTTGAGTGAAGTCATCTCATAGCCTGCGCCAATCTAGTAGTTCTCTTGCAATAGAACACCTGTCACAAAGGTAACCTAAGATTTTGTGAACCTTGTTATGTAAAAATTAGTTAGTTTAGGTTTATTATTTAATTTTCAGTTAAATTAGACTAAAGGGCACGATCATAAGATCATGCCCTCTCCCCAAAGGGTGTCCATGGCGGTATATAAGCCAGGAACACCATTTGTAAATACTCATCATCTGTTAATAAAATATTTATATAAATAAATCTGTTATCATGAAGTTTTTGCACCATTGGTATCAGAGGAGTTCGGTTCTCAGGTTGTACTCTGCTGTCCACTCAGTCGAGCTGCATCCGAAACCTCGCGTCCCGATTTTTCTGCCCATCTCCATTCCCAAACCATGCTGTTGTCAACCCACATTGCTATTCCAACCCGCGTCAATCACTGAACCGACACCTTCATCTGTCAATCGTCCTTCGACATCTCCTTCCGTCAATCATCCATCGGAACCTTCGTCCGTCAATCCCTATTCAGACGTCGAACCCTCTGCGGTGATATCTGTGGGTTCCATTGCGGTGAGTCGACAATGTCTGTTCATTGCGGTAAGATCGATTGTGTATCTGCTTGAAGCATTGGTCAACCCAAGTGTGACTTTCCAGTTGGACGCGACTGTCCATAGAATACACACACACACACACACACACACACACACACACACACATATATATATATATATATATATTATAAGTTATATATAATATATATCATAATTTAATTATAAATGATATAATATATAACTTTATTTAATTACAAGTTTCATATATATATTATATATAACGTTAATTAATTAAATTTATTTTAATTAAAAAAACAACTTTATGTCATATAATAAATTAATTAATCTAATTTAATTTATATAAAAAAATTAAATTTTAAAACTGGCAGATAAATACACCCCCCCCCCCACAAACTCGCTCAATGTCGACAATGACAATGGCGGATTTCCAAAAAAAATTGTTGGACGCGAAGCATAGGATAAGTAACAACCACTACGAGGTCAGTGAAAGATTAGATGAATTCAAGATCAAGCTTGAGGGGCAGGCTGACAATGTAAAAAAACAGGCTGACCAAATAAAAAATCTTCAGGATACGACAAATTGAATCGAAATAAAGATGGAAAATCAACATGTCCAAACAGAAGTAGACATCAGAGAGATCTTAACAATGCTGAAAATTCTGTGTAAAAAGGCGAATTGTACACCCGAACAACTACTAAAAGAAAATGAAGAGAATCAAGACACATCTCATCAGATTCAACAAAGTCAACAGAGTCTCATGAAAAAGTTGAATCCCCAAAAAAATCAGCGACACCCCACCAAGAAGTGAGTAACACAGCGTTTACAAGCAAGCAACTTTGGGATACCTTTACCAATCAACACACTTTTTTCGCTCAACCATTAGCAACATACTAGCGAAGGGCAAAAGTTGAGATGCCTAAATTCGATGGAAACGAAAAAAACAATGTTGCATGGATAAACAAAGAAGAAGAATACTTTGAGATATATGACATCAATGACGATGACGAAAATCTCAGGCATGCATCCATGAAAATGGAAGGAGAAGCATATAATTGGTATATGTGGTGGAAAAAGACAACACACGTCATTAGCTGGAGAAAATTTAAAGATGTATTCTTTAAAAGATTCCAAGGTGTAAGAGAAGAAGAGTTCTTTTCAAAACTCATCAAGTTACGACAAAAAGGAAGTGTGGACGAATACACTCAAGAATGGGAGACCTTAGTAACACGAGTACCTGGGTTATCAAAATCTCATCTAATTCAATCATACGTCTCAGGACTCAAAACCCATTTACAAGTAGAACTTGAGATGCATGATATTTCATCAATAGAAGTAGCAAGACGAAAAACAAAAACAACCGAAAAGAAATTCGAACAAATATTTTGGTCAAAATCCGAGAAAACATATTCAAGACGAAGAACACCTCAGTATGCGGACGCAAAAATACAAGATATGTTCCACCACATCGTCGTGAAGATGAAAAATCTAATGTGGAAACGCAAAGGATAAAAGAGGGTAAATGCAAGCGCTGTGGTGAGAAGTGGGACTCCAAACATAGGTGTGCTAAAGGAAAAGAACCAAAGAACCTATATAATTGTGAAGCAACCAATGATTCAAACAGTGAAGACTCTGACATAGAAGAAACAGAAGATACCCCATAATTCTCACCAGAATTAGATGATGAAAGTATTCCGCAAGTGTCATTATCAGCCATGACGGGTATATCACAACCTCAGACCTTAAAGTTAAAAGGACACATAAAGAAGAACAACGTGGTGGTTCTCATCGACTCTGGTAGCATACACAATTTTTTAGATGCAACCGTGGCAAAGAGACTCAATATTTTTTCATTTCCCTTACCAAACATGAAGGTGATGGTAGCTGACGATAAGAAGATTGAAAAGGTGGGGAAATGCCATAAGGTTAAATTGCAGATTCAAGACTTCAGTTTAGAGTCTCTGTTTTTCACAGTACCGTTAGGAGGAGTAGATGTAGTCTTAGGTATTCAGTGGTTACGAACTTTAGGTACTTATGTTGCCAACCACCAAGTACAATTTATAAAATTCAAATGGGGAGGTCAGAAATACAAATTACACAGATTCCAAGCACCAGAAAATCAAATTGTATCATCATCGCAGATGATGAAGATGATTCGAAAGGGAGCACCCGCTTATGTAGTACAATATCATCAATTAGAAATGTTATATGCAAATATGACCAGTGAAGAGTCACCAGAGATACAAGATCTAATTAGGACACATGAAAAAGTATTTCAAGACCTACCTATGAAGATGCCACCTAATAGGGAAATTGAGCATACAGTAGAAGTCAAGGCAGGTTCAAACCCGGTCAACATCAAGCCATACCGATATCCACATCACCAAAAAACAGAAATCGAGAGATTAATCCAAGACCTCTTAACGTGTGGAATCATCTCGAAAAGTAAAAGTCCTTACGCTGCTCCAGTGGTGTTGGTAAGGAAGAAAGATGGGTCATTCAGGCTAGGTATTGACTATAGGGGATTAAACAAAATAACAATTAAAAACAAGTTCCCAATCCCCTTTATCGACGAAATGTTGGATGAGCTACATGGCGCAAGGTATTTCTCAAAATTGGACTTAAGATCAAGCTACTATCAAATTAGAATCAGATTAGAGGACATACCAAAAACGGCATTCCGAACACACGAAGGTCACTATGAATTTAAAGTAATGCCATTTGGATTAACCAATGTACCAACAACGTTTCAAGCAACTATGAACGAATTATTTCGCCCACATCTTAGAAAGTTTGTATTAGTATTTTTTGACTATATTCTAATTTAAAGTAAAACTTGGAAGGAGCACTTGCAACATTTGGACAAAGTTCTTACACTACTTAAAGAACACCAATTTTACGCAAAAAAATCCAAATGCACCTTCGGAAAGGAAGAAGTAGAATACTTTGGACACATTATATTCCATGAAGGCTTAAAGGTGGACCCCAACAAAATCAAAGCTATAAAAGAATGGACCAAACCTGCTAATATATCCAAGCTAAGAGGGTTCTTAGGTTTGACTGGATATTATCAAAGATTTATTAAAAACTATGCACATATAACTGCACCTCTAACAAATCTTTTAAAGAAGAATTCGTTTCTATGGGATGAGGAAGCAGGAAGGTGTTTTGAAAAATTAAAGGAAATTATTTCTAATGCTCCCGTATTAGCAACACCAGATTTTTCTAAACCATTTATCATTGAGTGTGATGCTTCCGGATTTGGTATAGGTGCAGTATTAATGCAACAAGGACATCCAATAGCTTTTGAAAGTAGGAAGCTCAACAAAAGAGAACACCTCAAATCCACATACAACAAAGAAATGCTCGCTATCGTGCACGCACTAGCTAAGTGGAGGCAATATCTTTTGTAAATTAAGTTTTCTATTCGAATAGACCATAACAGTCTCCAACATCCCCTTCAACAAAAAACACTTTCCGAAGAACAATAAAAATGGATTGAAAAAATTGCCGCTTTTGACTTGGAAATACTACATAAAAGAGGTAAAGACAATGTAGTAGCAGATGCCTTATCCAGGAAAGATGAAGAACCAACACTACTTGCAATTTCGGTTGCTGTCCCTGAGTGGCTTAACGAAATTCGAAGTGAGTATGCCAAGGATCCAGAAATAACGGCAATAATCAATAACCTTCCCAACAACTCAAAATTTGAGTGGAAGAATGATATCCTATGGTATAAGGGAAGAATCTATCTAAATACAAATTCCAAGTTTAAGTTTAAGATACTCAAGGAATTACATGACTCACCGTCAGCTGGACATGTAGGATTCTTTAAGACTTACTACAATGCACGTCAATCCTTCTTTTGGAAGGGAATGAATCGTGATATTCAGAAGTATGTAGCAGAATGTGGCACATGTCAAAGGAATACAAGTGAAAATATTACGACACCAGGATTACTTCACCCTTTAAACATTCCAAATCAGAAATGGAAAGAAATCTCGATGTACTTTATCGAAGGATTACCAGTATCTGAAGGCAAGGACAAGATTTTCGTAGTAGTTGACAAACTCACCAAATATGCTCACTTTATGGCAATAAAGAAGTCATACTCAGCAAAAGAAATCGCTGAAATATTTTGCAAAAATATATGTAAGTTACACGGTTTTTCGAAAGTCATTGTGAGTGATAGAGATGCCAAGTTCAAAGGTAATTTCTGGAAGGAATTATTCAGCCATATAGGAACCTAACTAAATATGAGTTCTGCTTATCACCCTCAAACAGATGGCCAAACAGAGGTTGTCAATAAATGTTTGGAGGCCTACCTACGTTGCTACGCTACAGAAAAACAAAATAAGTGAGCTCAATGGTTACATCTTGCTGAGTGGTGGTATAATTCCACTTATCATACATCAACAAAAATGACGCCATTTCAAGCTCTATATGGGTATGAACCCTCGAAATGGAAGGATCTAGCTATTGTCCAGACAAATCTACCTGCTGTTAAAGATCAACTAGAAGAAACCCAAAAAATCGTCTAAATATTAAAAGAAAACCTGAATAATGCAAGGAATCATATGAAGCAACAAGCAGACCGTAACAGAACTGAAAGAGAGTTTGAAGTTGGAGAATGGATATTTGTTAAGCTTCAACCATACAAACAATTATCCTTAAAACAGAAAGGAAAAAACAAATTGGCACCAAAGTTTTGTGGACCTTATCAGATCAACAAAAAGATTAGCCAAGTTGCGTATGGTTTAAGCCTTCCAGAGACAAGTTGTGTTCACAATGTCTTCCACGTATCTTGCCTTAAAAGGGCACTAGGTAACAATCAAATAGCGCAAACAACGCTTCCATCCTTAGATGATGAGGGAAGAGTCATTTTAGAACCAGAAGGTATTTTGTCTACTAGAGAAAGAAAGCTTCGATATCGTACTATCAAGGAATATATGATCAAGTGGAAGGACTTACCCGAAGAAGAAGCTTCTTGGGAGAATGAAGCATTTTGTCAACAACATCTGTCGTTACGTATGCTTTGAGGACAAAGCATTCTTTCAAGAGGAAGGCAATGTTATGTAAAAATTAGTTAGTTTAGGTTTATTATTTAATTTTCAGTTAAATTAGACGAAAGGGCACGATCATAAGATCATGCCCTTCCCCAAAGGGTGTCCATGGCGGTATATAAGCCAGGAACACCATTTGTAAACACTCATCATCTGTAATTTCATCTTCTAATAAAATATTTATATAAATAAATCTGTTATCAAGAAGTTTCTGCACCAAACCTGCTCAGGGTTAGCCCCAACAACTCCAAGCTCATCTTGAACTTGCTAAATCCTAGTGAGGTATGATGCCACTGTGTTTGATTCAGTCATCTTGGTGTTCTTGAGATTTTTCTTGAACACCATTTTCAAACCATTTTCTGATTTTGATTATAATTTATCGCTCTGATACCATGTTAATTTTCCCGCAAACCTAGCACCCGACAATTCATTGACCTAGCAGATTATAGATCCACTAAATGAAAGCACAACTAGATTCATAACTTAATTAGCAAAATAAAAAATAACCAATGTCAATCACAATGACACATAGATTCTGCCCAATCAACAACTCTTCATTAACTTCAAAACTTGGACTCCCGCCTTGGGATAATGGCCCAACTGAGAAAACTACATATTACAATGCTTTGAATCTGATGTAGTAGATCAGGACCTAGATCAGTCCTTGATCCCCTTGGTTGATATGGATATCCAAGCTCCCCTTCTAAACTTTCTTGGACTCGACACGCTGAAGTATCACATTCCTCACTAAGATGCCCAACTCAATCTTGCGTTGTTGTATGGTGTGTTTTCTCCTTCTCTTTGTCCTTGCTTTTATAACTTTACATTTAGCTAAATCCCTAACCCTAATCTCCAAACTGATTGATGGCCAAGTTTAGATCTCGCCTCAATTGAGATCAAAGGCTGAGATTAACGCATAATCACTTAAGTAATCATTTCACTTTTCCTAAGTTTTCTTTAGCTCAATTAGCCAACATAATAATTATGTGCTTTCTTGAGTAAAAACTTAGGCTAAGTTACAAAAGCAACTTGATCACACTAGAGCAAGTGTCCAAGGAGATCTTGGGCGACTTTTGCACGCCTAGACACAGACACTTGTGCAGAAGTACCTGCCCGAGCTATAAACATCAACACATCTTGGCCTGCCTCGGAGTTATTAGAATTGGTGGATTAGAACCAAACTGGTAGTTTCTGACCAACATTCCCTCTAAACCAGTTTTAACTGGTTCTTTGAACTGATTTTGGACCAGTTTGAGCTTGAACTGGCTGGTTTGGGGCCTAACTTCACCAGTTTAGGAATCCCCCAAAGTCTTCGTCATCCAATGATTGAAGAAACTCAACACTCTTCGTTGTTCAATGGACCAACTTTGACTTAGTCAGGTTGGATAGTCAACTTCCTTTATAGAATTGTATTTAACTTTTAATGTTGACCTTTGGCTTGACTTATATTTTATTCCAAGGAACTTAAATTTTAACATTGAAAGTTAAAGTAGGATCTAATTTCAGAATTTTTGGTGAACCCAACAATATTCACGTGGAGAAGATATAAATTGGGGCATTTTTCAGCTTTTGGCTCACTTAGCAAATTTTTTCAGGATTTCAACATATGTGTCAATTAAAACCTTGTATACCTTCCATCTGCACCCTTGAGCTGGGAATTGTTGGATTCTATGATATAAACCTAGAAGGAGAATGGGCTTCTCAGTGGTGCCGATTGATTGAAACCTTTTGGTGCAGCCACAAGCTGCATCTCAGTGTGCACAACAAATATTATGGAACAGACAACACAAATATGACATCCATTTAAGAAACCAGAGATTAAATTCTCTCATAGAGTTTCAAACAATGTCACCAAGTCTCATTTACTGTCAAAAATCATAATAGTCTACAAAAACAATATCAAAATTAGTTAAAAGGGCTTGAAGCCTTTATTTCCAACCACAACTTCCTACAATAAAAATAAACAAGGGCAAACACCCAACATTGATGTATCATTGTATTGCCAAACTCTATAGAACTGATTCCAAAAACATCACATTGTCACTACAGCCAAACTTTGGCCAATGCCAAGGACCAATCAATACATCAAAACACGTGTAAGTTTGCTATCACCTTGTTCTTGGACCTGTTTATCTCAAATCTGCAATTTGCTTTCCTCAACTGCAAATGCTCCCCAAGATGTTGAGCTAAAACTTTAAGCTGTCCTTTGTGCCATCTCAAGCTCTTGACTATTGAGCTAGTTCAAATTGCCTTGAAATAGATATCCCTGTACCTTATATAGTCATAAACATGCCTATCATCCATGTTAATTGGGTTCACTTCCTTCCCTATGTCTCTCTGCCACGTGGATTCTATCCCAATTGCCTCTTGGATTTATGCTTGGGTCTGCAAACGTTTTTGGATGATGTGGGATGACTCATACACCATGGATGTCACTGCTTCATATGCCCTTGGTACAAAAAGAGGTGAGCATCCTGCTCACAGGGTTGTCAATAAATCAACACTATTGTTATCTCAGTCCCATCCTTGATCCTTCTTCTTACTCAGTAAAGCCTCCATTGTTGCAATAATCCTCACGTTCCACTTTGCAAACTCATCATTGTTAATCCTGATCATTGGTTTTTGCAATCTATTGTAAAACATGCTCAATGTCTTCTTGCACTATCTTCAATGCTTGTTGCACTCACTGTACAACACTCTCTCTGTTGCAATCTCTTTGGTATCCCACTCATTTCTTGAATTGTCTTCGTTGGAGTCACTTTGCATGTACACCAACAAATTGGCATCTACAGTTTGCAATGACACTTCATCACAGGGCCCATTTTTTCTTTTTTTGGAACAGTTTCTTCCATGTTTTCATAAACATACATACCCGTCCTAAATTCATGTTAACTGCCCATCTACATCCGAACATAAACTGCATGTAGGCATCATCTCATTCTTTTGAAGGGCATATTTCAGATTCTTCATGGTCACACTCAACAATGTTCTCAACTTCTCATCATCTTTGCCTTGCATACCTGCACAGTGGCACACAAATCAACACAAAATATTTTACGGGAATCAAAAGTTCCCTTGTGCACTTCATCTTAATGTTTCTGCAAATCTACTTTGCATATATTCTGCTGTAATCTCATTTTCCACTCCTCTGGCATTCACTCAATCACATGCTACTCTATCGCAATTGCTGTACAGTCAATCATATGTTCCTCTATCTCAATTAGCACACAGTCAATCACACATTACGCTATCTCAATTGGCTCACAGTCAATCACAATATCTTTGTTCATACTTCTTACTCTCCACATCATCTTGAGGAAATCTTGTGCATGCAAACTTCACTCACTTGGAGTTGTCAAACTAGTTGCTATCAAAGTGTTGCTGCATACCTCCAATCCAGTCCATCAACTCATCTGCATTTGAACTCCCAAAATACATAAGAGTATCTCACTGCCATCTTCCTTCCAATATTATCGTGGCTTCCTTCATCCCCCTTTCTTCTAGTTTTTTTTTAAATCTCTTTCTAGAAACTTCTGGTTTCTTTTCTCTATTACTCTTTGTAGGGACTTTCCCTAGGATGCATTTCTTTTTCTTCTCCTTTTTTTTTACAACCAAACTTAAGATAATAGCAACAAGTTATTAAATGCAGGAAACCCTACTTATATTTTATTAACAAATTTGTGGTGCAGTCTAAGTTACTTTATTGCAATTAATAAGCAAGTAAAGATTTTAAAACTAATCATTTGTTAGTAACATCCAATATGAGAATCACATAATCATTAAAAGCACATCAAACATGAGAACCACATAATACTTTTCAAGAGCATACATCAACAGTCTATAAATTACAATTATACGTTGTAACCTTCTCTTTTACAATCTGATAAATATATACAATCAATAAGCATGTAAGAGACTTTATGGAAACCCAAGATACCATTCACCAAAGGGGTGGAGTCTCGATCTCAGCTTTGTGGGTTCTTGTGCTCCCTTGTTGTCCACATACACGTGTGAAGGATGTTTTGTCTTGACTAAACATCGCTGACTCACCAGTTGATCTCCTAGCCTACTCCTTGGGTATTCTTTTTCCCCGCATACCCCTGAGCTGTAATGGGGCTGTAAAGTAGAGGAAGAATACTAGCAAGTGGAGGAGAGCACTCCTGGCTCAAGAGTTCCCTTTTTAATAGCCTCCACTACACCAAACTCACTATATACTTAGTACTCACTATTACAATAACATTATGCAATTTATCCAACGAGGGGCAAAAAAGTCCCTTTTCCCATAGCTTGCTCCTTCTCTTATAGGAGGCTTCACAAGTGACACTTGTCACTTCATGCAAAAATAATTAATTTTATTAATCTAAAAGTTTGATTATTTACCCATCCATGTGTCAGCCTCTCGCTCTTGCCAATGCTCTCCTAAATTATTTATTTATATTCTTATTAAAAAGTGTAATTTCTCTCACCCCAATAAGACTCCCTATTTTTTCTCCTAGTTGTCTCTTGATCCCCCTTTTATACTTCTTATTTTGGGTTCATTATGTTGAAAATGTGGCGATGGAAGGTCTTTTGGCTTGTGCCTGAGCCAGTGAAGACCACGAATTAGTCTTTCTCTCACATGAGTGCGAATTCATGAGATAGAATTTAGTTATGATGATCTGATTTCCAATTTACTAGAATGGTCATCAAGTTTGTATGTGTAGTGTAGGAGCTTCAGTTAGTTGGAGTCTTCTTTAGTTAGACTACAGGCGGAGGTGGAAGTGACAAGTTGAGTTAGAACGAGTTAAGACTTCAATGTTTATTGGAGAGAGAACGCGTTGAAGTCTCAGTTAACTCGTAATCACAACTAGAGTAAATCAAGGAGGAACTCAAGCTAGTTAACTAGGAGCTAGTCCAAGTGTAACTGGGACTTGCTGTAGTTAACTAGCAAAGGAAACTTGTGACACTAGTGTGAACTGAAATTTGACTAGGCCTCTTGCATGTATCTATTTCTATCTATAAAGAGAAGGACGAAGGCACAAGATCACAAATCATTCTTTGTGTGCGGAGTGTGCATAATTGAGGAGCAATTGTGCGCAAGGATTTAGGAGCCTAAATGCGCAAGGATTTAGGAGCAAGTGCGTAAGGATTTAGGGGCCTGAAGTGCACAAGGATTGTGGAGCAGGGATCAAGATTCTGAGGGCAATTCGAGACTATCTTCAACAAAGAACAATCATAGTGCTGAGAATAGTGAGGAGAAGCCTAGTGCTTTCTCAGAGATAGATTGTTGGCTGTAGTAACAATGTGAATTGTAATAGATCCATTTGCTGAAAGAAAAATCAATAAAATACCATGTGAAAATTTCTAAATCCAACACATCAAAAATCCCTACTGCAATATCTGGTTTACTATCTCCTACTTGTTCTTTACATTAACAAGTTATTTAATAACATAAACATCGAAGTAAACACAATTGGAGCCTTCACAAATATATAGATCAACAATTGAAACAAACTGAGACAACAGAAGGGACACCGTTATTTTTGGACAATCGTCCCCAGAAAAACCCAATGCGGGAAAACCGGTGTAGCATATATGAGGGTTTTATTATTAAGCAAATTTTTGAATACAACTAGGGTGCCAGAAATGGATCACCCTTCAGAGAATATCCTTGGCAGTAGTAGCTCTCTCCATAGACAGATATTCCAACAAATCAACAATCAGATGAACAAACCCATAGTGACTCTGACTGTTCCTTGTGCTAGACAACAAAAGCTGCTCCAAGCACTCCTTTGGAATTGTGTGACCCTCTCTAGAACCGCGTCACCCTCTCCCAGCTGATCTGCTCTCAGTATGCCCCATAGAACCTCCTCAGCGCAGTCTCTTCAGCCCAATGTCAGCCTCTACAGCGTCAGCCTCTATGGCTTTCTGTGTTAGCCTCTGCGTCTGCCTCTTCGGCTTCTGCATCCTCTGCGCTGGCCTCCTTAGCCTCTGCGTTAGCCCTCCTAGGCTCTATGCTGCCTCTTTCGGCACTTTGTTGCCTCTCTTATATGTACTCTTCAGCCTTGGATCCAAATCCCTTGCTGAACTGTCCCTCACTGCAATTGATCTCTAACTCGATTTCCTTAGCAAACCCAACCCTAGAAAATCGAATTCTTTATCTCTCTTGGTGTGTCTCCAATTGACCCTCAAGTCTCCTCTTATACTTTTCCTGTTGATGATTCAATGGCCGAGATTAAGTCCCTAATCAACAACTAAGATTAAATCTGGCTTGATCCTTGTCTCTTAGAACTTTCTCACCCATTTTATATTAATACATATTAATATTTTAATTTTCCTAAGTTTAGACTTAGGGTCTCATTAAAAATATTAATTATTTTAATATCTCTTCATCTGGGTGGAATTTCTCCAAACAATTTATGGGTTTTGGAGATCTCATGTGCCTTAGCCTCTCTACCAATCTTCATCGCTAGAGCACATCCGATGCTACCAAAAATCAACACTTCCTCTTAGTGAGGAATGTGCTCTAGTAATGCTTCACCATAGAAACATCACACTAATCTTCTGCATCGGTACCTATGCTGATGCTTGGCCAATTGCGTCACATCCCCTGCACTGCTGCTTCCTGTATTGCTGCCCATGACACTGCCACTGCCACTGCTACATCTATACTGCAACTCCCTCTCAAAACGCTGCCTCATGCTGCCCATAGCACTACCACTGCTAACTGTTGCACTGCAACTCAGTTACTAAGAAGTAAGTAACTGACTTCACCCAATAATTGATATCCCGGTCAGTCTGGAAGCCTTATGATGTTGAAGTTACCTTTGTTGCTATCTTGTGCTCCCTCTGCTGCCATTGTGCTGCTGCAACCTCTTCTGTGCCTCTTGCACTGCTGCAACCTCCACTGCGCTGCTACAGACTTCTGCACTCTAGCATTGCCTTGCCGCTCCACCACACTTTGCTCCACCCAACACTTGTCATCATGTTACTGTCGTTAAGGGCTCCTGTAGCCGGATGTGATCCAAGAGTTTGGGCACCTCAAGGATCCTGCCCTTGTTCTGTAGTCCCCTTGACTACAACTTTATGTCTCCCCACCTCTTCTCTAGAGGCGCATGAGCACTCATGGCACAATCGTCATCAGTCTCGACATCTTTCTCCACCTTTGTTGGAGTAGCCTTTGAGTCAGAAGCTTCTCCCTTGCCTTTCTTCTTGGGGCATTGAGAGGCATAATGTCCCAACTTCCCACAGTTGAAGCACTTGACCTTGGAGATATCCTTCTTCTTCCCCTTCTGAACCCCCTGCTGTCCCACAGATGCTAGAGCCGCATCCTCCTCCTTTTTCCTGACTCGAACTCCCTTACTGCTACTTCCTGCCTTGGTCAACGATCTCTTCCTGTTGAAGAGATGCCCACATCTCCTCCCAGCTGGGGAGAGTCACTTTGCCCAAAATGCTTTGGACAAACGTCTCCTAGTCCTCGGAGATTGCATTCAGAGCAGTCCTGACCATAAACTCTAGATCCCGTGTAGACCCCACGGAAGTAAGCTGGTCACGAATTCCTTGCATCCTAAGAAGGAAGTGATCTATCTCCCCTCCTTTCTACATCTAATATGACCTCAACCGATTTTCCAATAACATCTTCCGTTGCACGAAAGAGCCTTGGTATAAGTTGGTCAGGGTCTCCCACATCTCCCTTGCTGTTGACTTCTCAACAATATGTGGTATTACATGATCCTTGACCCTGTCTAGGATCATGCATTTCGCATTCGCCATGGCCTCCTAATACTTCTCATTTGCATCAGGGTCAATTGGGACAGCAACTGTTTTCAAGGCATAGTCCTTGATGCGATGTTTATCTAGGATTGCCAAGATCCCAGCCTTCTAGATGACAAAATTGGAAGCCCCATCCAATTTGTCCTGATCCCTCAATCCGTTCACTGCCATCTCTGCTCTTCTTCGCTAGACTCCCTTTGGGTCCTGATTTCCCTCTTGGAAATCCTCATGCCAACTGTCGAATCACTGCTCTCCAATCCCCCTTTGCTGCTACAACTGGGATCTGGATTTCTTAGCTAGAAATTCGTCAAGGTAGTGCTTCCCTCTACCTTGGTTCCGTCTCCTTAGACACTGTTCTGTACAGACAGAAACAACGTCCCACTAGCTCCTTAAATCACAATCTGCACAACTCCCTTAGCCCCGACAACTGAAGAATCTGAGCCCTTCAGGCTCTGCGCAATCACGGCTTGGGTTGAATCTACTCCTCTCGGCCAACTGCGTCAATCCTTCCTCGCTGCTAAGGATGATGTGGCTCTGCGTGAGCCTATTTTGCCTCTGCTCTGGCCCTTCTCCTGGATGAGAATGTTGACACAGGCTCTACGTGAGCCTCTGCGTCACCCTCTTTTCACTGCATCACTCCTCCTCTTGCCTCTTCAGCTCTGGAAAAACACCATCTCTCGGGACAGCTACTTCTTTGCTACAAATTCTCAGATTTCTTTGGCTAGTGTCTTCAGTCTTCTTTGACCTGCAATCACTCTAATACCATGTGAAAATTCCTGACTAACACATCAGAAACCCCTACTTCAATATCTGGTTTACTATCTCCTACTTGTTCTTCACATTAACAAGTTATTTAATAACATAAACATTAAAGTAAACACAAGTGCAACCTTCTAAAATATACAGATCAACAACTGAAACAAACTGAGACAACACAAGGGACACCGTTCTTTTTAGACAATTGTCCCCGGAAAAACCAAATTCAGGAAAACCGGTGCAACATATATGACGGTTTTATTATCAAGCAAATTTCTGAATACAACTAGGGTGCCAGAAATGGCTCACCCTTCAGAGAATATCCTTGGCAGTGGTACCTTTCTTCGGAGACAGATATTTCGACAAATCAACAACCGGATGGACAACCACACAATGACTCTGACTGTTCCTTGTGCTGGACAATGAAAGCTGCTCCAAGCACTCCTCTGGAACTGTGTCACCCTCTCTCGGCTGATCTGCTCTCTGTTTGCCCCACAAAACCTCCTCATTGAAGCCTCTTCAGCCCAACGTCAGCCTTTACAACCCTTTGCGTTGTCTGCGTCAGCTTCTGCGTTTGCCTCTTCGGCTTCTGCTTTCTCTGCATTGGCCTCCTTAGCCTCTGCGTTAGCCCTCCTAGGCTAGCCTTTGCGTTAGCCCTCCTAGGCTTTGCGCTGTCTCTTCTGGCACTTTGTTGCCTCTCTAATATGTACTCTTCAGCCTTGGATTGAAATCCCATGCTGAACTGCCTTCACTACAACTGATCTCTAACTTGATTTCCTCAGCAAACCCAGCCCCAGAAAATTGAATTCTTGATCTCTCTTGGTGTGTCTCCAACTGACCCTCAAGCCTCCTCTTATGCTTTTTCTGTTGACGATTTAACGACCGAGATTAAGTCCCTAATCAATGGCTAAGATTAGATCTGGCTTGATCCTCGTCTCTTAGAACTTTCTCACCCATTTTATATTAATACACATTAATATTTTAATTTTCCTAAGTTTAGACTTAGGGTCTCATTAAAAATATTAATTATTTTAATATCTCTTCATCCAGGTGGAATTTCTCCAAACGATTTATGGGTCTTGGGGATCTCATGTGCCTTAGCCTCTCCACCAATTTTCATGGCTAGAGCACATTAGATGCTACCAAAAATCAACATACCACAACAAAGAAAGCAGGTTTTCCCTTTTTGGGTTTCCTGGGTAAAACAAGGGTGCCCATTTTGTGTGCATGTGTTTGTATCTCGATTATTTTTTGTTGCATGTTGAAAGTTAAGAAACTCTGTCTCTTGGTGAAAGTAAATTTCATTTTAGTTTTCAGTTGCCTTGTTTTCAGTAATTCATCTAAGTAGTGAGCAGAGTTTCAAGAAAATTAACATGATATCATAGCAGAGTTTTGCATAAAAACCAAGCACCAGGATTGTTCAGTCAGTGAAGAGTGCAGATTAGTCAGTAGGCTTGCGCTATAGTTTTGAAGAGCAGTTTTTGGATAAGCAGTATGTTGTTCCAATGACTAAGGGCAGATCACTGTTTAGAGGGAGCCTTTAACTTCTACTCATGGAGTGAGCGGATCTCAGTGGTGTTAGAAGATAATGGGGTGCTAGAATTTGCGCAGAATCAAATAGTTCCACCTGTTGATCCCCAACAGTTGATCCAACATAACAAGAATGAAACCAAGGCTAGGAGGATCATCCTTGAGGGGGTCAAGGACCATATTATCCCTCATCTCCATGGGAAGAAGACAACATACGAGATGCGGAAAGTCATCTTGGATTTGTATTAGGGTTCTGGTGATGCCAGGAAGCTTACATTGAAGGACAAGCTAAGAAATGTCCAAATGAGCAAAGGAGAGCCCATCATTATGTACCTTTCCAAGTTCATTTAGGTTCAGGATGAGCTAGCTGGAGTGGGAAAGACTGTAACAGACAAAGACCTTGTGAGTCTTGCGCTACTAGGACTTCATAAGTCTTGGGAGAATTTCGAAGATGCAGTCAGTGGTAGAGAAAATCTTCCCAACTAGGAAACGCTGTGGGGAGACTGTGTTCAAGAAGAAATCCGGAGGGGGACGAGAGTTGGAGTTTCAATAAAGATAGAGGACGAGGAGAAATTTGCCTTGACAAGAAAAGGTAGCAAAGCCAAGGGCAAGAAGGGCCAAGGAAAGGCAGAGTCCAGTCAGAAGGGCGAGAAGAAGAAGAAAGATCTAAGCAAGATCAAATGCTTCCATTGCCACTAATTCGGGCACTATGCCACTAAGTGTCCTAACTGGAAGAAGGGGTCCAATAAGGACCATGTGGTCGCATCAACTGAGGTATATGCATTTTCTTCTCAGTTGGAGTAAGACTTCTCATTGATAGCTTGCATGACAAGCTTAGTAGGCTGTAGCATATGGTACATTGATTCTTGAGCATTATTCCACATGAATGGGAACAATGAATATTTCAGTCAGGATAAGGAGAAGGACATGCGGTTTCATATTGAGCTAGGAGATGATGGAAAGTACTTGACTAGAGGAGTAGGTACTATCGGTTTTGAGAGGGAGTCTGGTAGTTCTCTCTATCTTAGGGATGCCCTCTATGTTCCAGGCCTTAAGAACCTTGTTTCTATTGCTATCCTAGAGGACAAAGGTTATGATGTCATTTTTAGCAGAGGTAAGGCTTATCTCAAGCACTTAGCTTTTGGATCCAAGAAGCAGATTGGCGTGAGGATGAAGAATCTTTACAGGATATAGGCTGAGACATGTGCAACCTTGAGTAGCAAGGTAGGAAGTGTGCAAAGCAGAGATGTGGGGAAGCTTTGACAGAGATACATGGGGCATTTACATCATGGGTTGCTGAATATCCTTCAGTAGATAGCCACAGGACAACCACAATGCACATTTGACCAACATGATGTGTGTAAGGGGTGCACACTTGGCATATGCCAAGTCATTTTTCAGGGCTGAGACAACAAAGCCAAAGGGATTTTGGAGCTAGTACATTAAGACGTATGTGAGCTCTTCTCTTCTCCATCCCTCATGAGACACAGGTACTATGCTACTTTCGTGGATGACTATTCTCGGAAAACATGGATCTTCTTGATGAAGAAGAAAGTGGAGGTCTTCTCCAAGTTCATGGAGTTTAAGGCCTTGGTAGAAACTAAACCGGGAAGAAGATCAAAGCATTGAGGAGTGACAATGGCAGGGAATATGTCTCTAATGCTTTTAGGAATGTGTGTGCCAAGGAGGGCATTAGGAGAGAGCTTACAACACCCCATAACCCTCAACGGAATGGGGTGGCTGAGAGGAAGAACCACAACATAGTTGGAGTGTCCAAGGCCATGTTGGATCACCAAGGGTTGTCCATGTTCTTGTAGGAAAAGGCATGCAACACTGCAGTATTTTTGTAGAACAGGGGTCCACACAGGGTGCTTGGATGAGTTACATCGAAGGAGGCTTTCACAGGCAAGGAGCCTGATGTTTCTCACTTTCGCATCTTTGGCACCAAAGTTTACTACCATGTGTCCAAAAAGAGTAGGAAGAAGCTGGAACCCATAGCTGAAAAGGGAACTTTCGTGGGTTATAGTGAGACATCCCAGGCGTACATGGTGTATATACCATCACTCAAGAAGACGATTATCAGGTAGGACATGAGGTTTGAGGAGGACAGAGCTTTAAGGGAATCCTTGGAGTGAGAGCAGGTTGGAGTACCCGAGGAGGAGCTATTTTCTTCCAAGTAGGAGCCTCAACCAATACCAAAGACTGAGTCTCATCCAAGTGGCAAGCAAGTTGTACAACAGGATGACAAGGAGGCATTAGAGGATGAGGAGAGACCAGGATGAGTGGAGGCAACCATTTAGTCAGTGACTCCCAACACAGGGAGGAAGAGAGCCAAGTGGGCTGAGAGGTTGATTCAGGAGGCCCAGGAGCGAGTTGAGGCTCCCAACTCTATGTTCAGGGAGAGCAAGTAGCCACAAAGGTACACCGTATATATGGCATTGACAATTGAGTTATTGTGGACACAAAGCCTTCTTGTTATGAGAAGGTAGCCTCTTAGCAGGTTTGGCGAGATGCCATGGTGGAGGAATATTCCTCCATCATGAAGAACGATGTTTGGGAGATAGTGTCACATCCAGAGGGCAGATCAATGTTAGGCTCATGCTGGGTGTATGAGGTGAAGCATAGAGTAGCTAGGAGTGTGGAGAAGTATAAGGCTAGGTTTGTGGCCAAGGGCTTCTCACAAGTTGACAACATCGACTATGATGAGACGTTTGCCCCAATGGCTCATTATTCATCCATCAAGACGATTTTGGCAGTTGCAACTCAGATGGGGTAGAAGATCCACTAGATGGATGTGAAGACAACATTCCTCAACGGGGTGGTCAAGGAAGAGATTTATATGGAGCAACCAGAGGGGTTTAAGACTTTCAGCTGAGATACTCATGTCTGTTTGTTGAAGAGAGTTCTTTACGGGCTCATGCAGGCTCCGAGAGCATGGTACACTCACATTGATAGCTACCTTTAGGGATTGGGCTTCACTAAGAGTGAGGCGAATGCCAACTTGTAATACATAACGGTTGGAGGGCTTCTGCTCATTCTGATGCTCTATGTTGACGATCTTGTCTTAATTGGAGCAGACAACTTGATCCATGATTGCAAGACAAATCTTGCAAAAGAGTTTGAGATGGACATACAACTTATGCACTATTTCCTTGGGCTGGAGGTACGGCAGGGTGATGAGGAAATCTTCTTAGGGTAGGGGAAGTACACTATGGAGATCCTCAAGAGGTTTCATATGTAGGATTGTTGACCCATGACCACGCCTCTACTCACAAATTGGAGGAAGGTGGACGCTAGTAGAGCAGAGCGAGTAGATGCTACATTGTACAGGTATCTCATTGGGTCATTGATGTACTTAGTCAATACATGACTTGGCATATGTTTTGCAGTGAACTAGTTGAGCCAATTCATGATGGATCCTACTAGAGTTCACTAGGTTGCTGCGAAGCATGTTTTGAGATATTTTAGAGGCACGAAAAATTATGGATTATGGTACATACAGGTTGATGGTGTGAGGCTTGAGGGCTTCACAGATGTAGATTGGATAGGGAGCTCCACAGATCGGAAGAGTAATTCAAGTTGTGTCTTTAGCATTGGGTCAATAGCGGTTTCCTGGTTCAGTAGGAAGCAAAGATCAATTACACTCAGTTCAACAGAGGCCAAGTAAATGGCTGCCAATTTGGCAGCATGTGAAGCCATCTGGACGAGGAACTTGCTTGTGGGAATTTTCAGGAAGGGGATGGAGCCCATTATCATACACTGTGACAACTAGAGTTGCATTAACCTCTCTAAGAATCCAACGTTTCATGATCGCTCCAAGCATATCGAGATCAGGTATCATCATCTCAGGGACTATGTGTAGAAAGGGATAGCGAAGCTACTGTACATTCCAATAGAGGAGCACACAAAAATATCTTGACTAGGGCATTAGCAAGAGGCAATTTCGTCTACTTCAGAGATAAGTTGGGAGTTGTATAGAATCCCTTCCTTGCTAAGAGGGAGTGTTAAAAATGTAGCAATGGAAGGTCTTCTAGCTTGTGCCTTAGCTAATGAAGACCACTATTAGTCTTTCTCTCACGAGTGTGAATTCATGAGATAGACTTCAGTTATGATGAGTTGATTTCTAGTTTACTAGAATGGTCATCAAGTTTGCATGCGTTGTGTTGGAGCTTTAGTTAGTTGGAGTCTTATTCAGTTAGACTACAAGATGAAGTGGCAGTTGTAAGTTGAGTTAGAAAGAGTTAAGACCTCAGTGTTGATTGGAGAGAGAACGAGTTGAGCTCTCAGTTAACTTGCAATCACAACTAGAATAAATCAAGGAGGAACTCGAGCTAGTTAATTGATAGCTGGTCCAAGTGTAACTGGGACTTGTTACGATTAACTAGCAAAGGAAATTCATGACTCTAGTGTGAACTGAAATTTGACTAGGCCTCTTACATGCATCAATTTCTATCTATAAAGAGAAGGACGAAGAATGAAGGACGAAGGCACAAGATCATAGATCATTCTTTGTGTGTGGAGTGTCCATAATTGAGGAGCGATTACGCGCAAGGATTTAGGAGCCTAAGTGCGCATAGATTTAGGAGCACACGCGCAAGGATTTAGGAGCAAGTGTTCAAGGATTTAGGGGCCTGAAGTGCACAAGGGTTGTGGAGCAGGGATCATGATTCTCAAGGCAATTCGAGACTATCTTCATCAGAGAACAATTGTAGTGCTGAGAATAGTGAGGAGAAGCCTAACGCTTTCTCAGAGACAGATTGCTGGTTGTAGTAGCAATGTGAATTGTAATAGATCCACTTGGTCAAAGAAAAATCAATAAAATACCACAACAAAGAAAGCATGTTTTCCCTTTTGGGTTTCTTGGGTAAAATAAGCATGTTAATTTTGTGTGCATATATTTTTATCTCGATTATTTTTCGCTGAATGTTGAAAGTTAAGAAACTCTGTTTTTTGGTGAAAGTAAATTTGGTTCTAGTTTTGAGTTGCCTTGTTTTTAGTAATTCATCTAAGTAGTATGCAAAATTTAAAGAAAATTAACACATTACTGAAGTCAACTGGTAGGTCTCAGATTTGGTTCCCCAACTACACCCTAGTTTATCTCAAATTGAACTCTTAGATGGAGATCTTTGTGTTGGCTCTTGTCACATGGAGGTTCTCTCATGAAACTAATTTTTTCTAATTTTAAATTATTATTCTTTAATCTCATTCACCACCCCATTTTCTTAATGAGGTTAAACTATCCTAGGATTAATGTTTCTAATCAACTCTATGTCACTTTCCCCTTTGCTTATTAGAACACTTATACACTTTGGAGTTATTTTAAATGCATATTATCTACCTAAGATTTTCCAAATGTGAGAAGGGCAAAGTTACTTATTTGATCTAGTTTTTATAATTCTTCCTAACCTCCCTTTATCCCATGGTTTACTCTTGATGTGGTTAATTTTATTCTAAACCTCACTTACTACGTGGTGTGAATTAGTGTTCATCATTGTTTGATTAGCAACTCTTAATTATATTTTAGCTTTTCTTCTTGATGCGAAGGGTACCAAGCCGATTGTGCCCTTAAAGAACTTCCCTTTGAAGTTCTAAGAGTGCCACACCAATTCGTTTCTTCTTGATGCCAAGGGTGCCAAGTCAGTTGTGCCCTTCAAGAACTTCCCTTAGAAGTTCCAAGGGTGCCACACTGTTTGCCCTTCAACCATCCTGTGCCTACGAGGGGAAGAAGTTGGGCATTGCGATGAAGACCATTGTTGTCTCTTGTCTCACCTTCTATAGTGAGAGTAATGGTGCTGGGGATCAAGGAATCTGCCTTGATGCGTGGCCCCCATTAAATACTCGTGAGCGACCCAATCCGAGGTTCACCCTCATGACATCATGATCTTCAAGGCGAAGGTACCCCAACACCTTCCAGCATAAGTCATGGCGGGAGTGCTAGCGGGTGAAATTAGGGACGTTGTCCCACCTCTCCCATGAAGTTCCACCTATTTGTATAGCCCCATCACCCATGTGTGAGTCCTTTGGCCAAGCAACTAACCTATACCTATAGCCACTGACGTGCCATTAGGATTCATAACAAAATATAAGTTTTGAACTTTAAATTTTGAGACAATAGTATGTAATTCAATCAAACCAGAGCTCATCGACTCATCACATGTAGGTTTATCTGGGTGGTCTCTTGCCAAACTCAATAATCATAAATAATATATGTTCATAATGTTAGTCATTGATATAATTGTGTATGCGAAATCATCATCATCACATAATTATCAACATAATTGCTAATTGTAAGCAAGAAACTAATGTAAACAAGACAACATAATGAATCCATCACGGGATTAGACATAATCATCAAACAAGTCCATCACAACCATTGTCATCATAACATCAAACTAGCATATCACAATTATTATCACATCCATTAATAATGAAAGTCGAATAAAGTTATAAACGGATCCTCGACCTGAGATCCTCAGGAAATATTGTATGAGCCTTAAGGCTATATCGAGGCTCATGCAATATCAAAGTTAGTCAACCAAAGCGGGGCACTACACTGTTAGCTTCCACAAATTTTGACTTTCCTTCTTGTGTGCCACCTCTAGGGCTTCCAACCAAATCCATATCTTTCTTAGCTTTGCTTCAATGTTACCATCAATCTTTTGAGGTTTATCTTTACCTCTTTTTGCACGCACTCTTCCATTTTGTGCCATATTTATTCTATTTTCAACAATTCACTTTGCAGATTTCTCAACACCTCCTTACAATTTCAACAACATCTACCTAGCCCATGTACTGGGGTTGTCTCTTTCCTTGGAAAACTCTACCCAACAATCTCCTTCGCTGGAGCTGTCCTCACCACAAGTTCTTCCTACTCTGATACCATTTATTGTGGCTACAGGTTGTGTTTCAGAGTGCACTAGTAAATTAATGGAAGTGTTGCTACACAAACTAGCCAACCTAGTATACATGCCAGAACTAGAGGACACTGTTAGATTTACTTTGTGGGTTTTCCTAATTACTTTAAACCCTAACCAAGATCTACTCCTTTGTAAGAAATTGAAATTAATGCACAGCGGAACTTACTTTCCATCTTCTAAAGCTCCTGGTCTTGACTTGAGTTATTGGCTCTTGAATCCTTCCAAGAGCTTGCAATCCTTTTCTCTGGCTATCCTTGATAGAGTAACAAGTCTTCAATGGAGCAGACAATTTTTCTGAGTTGATTGCAAGCCTTGGAGACTCAGCCCTTTTATAGCAGTGCCAATCCTAGGGCAGCCGAAATTTAGCTGTCAAGAAATCTGGACAGCCGAAATTTCGCTGTCAAGTCTGGACAGCCGAAATTTATTACTGCTATTATTTTAATCAATTATAATCGGTCCATTAACAATTATAATTGATTAACATTATTCTATATGTATTTGTATCCAAATCCTTATTGAAATACGTATAATGCCATGACTTAATTAATCACATTATTTGGCATATTTTAATCATTATATAAATGTAATCTTGCTGACAGTATTTGATATCATAATCATAATGCACGTATGTCCAACCTAATTATTGTAATTTGGTTTTACTTGACAAGACGTATAATGCCATGACTTAATTAATCACATTATAAATGACATTATAAATGCCAGAGTGTGAAGTTGATGGACACTTTCTAGTTCTGTTTGTGTTTGTGTTACGTTCTGTCAGCTTAGTTTGCACTCTATTTTCACATGACTATGCAATGTTGCATCGAGACATGAAAAAGTGGGAAATCTTTGTGTGGACTCATTTCTTTCAATGTATATTTCTTTTAGATAGTTGATCTATTCTGGGCTTTGGATTGCACCAAACACATTCTTCTGATATTTTCACCAAAATTTTTCCAAGATATTTGCCCTATGAAATTTTTGGAGATTGATCCAAGCTTATCCGTTTCCCAAGGTCTTGAAAATTAAATTGCTACTATTTTCAATTATACCGTGATTACGATTTATCTGCAAAGATATCTGCCTTGGGAAGGTTGAGGTTTAATTGACAAGTCAACGAGATGCAGTTTTTTAATATATTGAATAACTTTTAAAATTGAGTCCCTCCATGTATAGAAGGTTACAGTGACACTTTATATATTTGTGTCGACACTGCTTTAAAATTTGAATGGCGTTGGAGCATACGAAATGTTGCCAGAATTCCTGATTTAATTATAAGTTGTTTGAAAAACAAAAATATTTGCCGTAAAAAGTCAAGTAAGGTTGCTTATTGTACACGGTATATTTTTAAATTAATTGATTGCAGATTTCCAGAATATTTTGGGATTCGAGGAATGATGTAATGAGTTTTAATTCTCACTTGCTCCAATCTTATTTCGTTGTTATTAGAATTAAGCACAATTTTTTTTTTAGGCAAATAAAGCCAGAAGCTCTAGACTTTCGAATAATTTTTTTGTGTTGCAAAGAAAGTTTTTCCATGTTTAGAGGTTCGTTGAATCATCCTTACGAGGCAGAATAATACATTTGAATAGCTTTGATATTATGATAAGGAAGCTGATTTCAAACAAATTTTGTGGACAATGAGGATTATTGTTATTAAACTAGTGAAAAGCACCAGTGAAGGATCGCATAGTTAGTAATTCTGTTTCGTGCATAAATCAATACTCTGTGTGCGCCCTTTTTTTGTTGTGTTTGTCTTTATATAATGGCAACGATAAAATTGTTTAGTATTCTCTAAATAAATTATTTAGTATTCTCTAAATAAATTATTGAAGCATTTCTAAAAGGTAATCATTGTAGAAATTGCTAA
>APFE031072867.1:239477-282326 GCA_000404065.3 Pinus taeda | reverse complement strand
TTGGGTGCAATCATTACCTTCAGGCACTTTGGTGTAGTGAATAAAGTACAAACATGCAACCTTTTTTGTCAATCTACCTTTGGGTCAGACCAACATATCCATGAACTAACGTCCAGTCCAGTCCATGTGTGTTGCAACTTATTTTTTTTTTTTTATACACTACCCTTATGCACCAAACAACTTAGCAGGGGCCAACCCTCCTTTGGGAAAGCTAACACCCGCGTCCATTGCCAGCACGTCATTTCAACTTGTCATGAGTCATCCTTGCAATCGTCTTACAGAGAGCGGTTCGTTTGCGAACATCAATGCTTGACTCATGCGAAAACAACACATGTATACCTAAAAAAACGCCTTTAGTTAGATTCCAAAATTATGTCTAAAACCTAATCTAGGACGTACCTATAGAATCTACTCGTCCTATATAGAATACAGTATCTTATAACACTTTTAAATTTAATATGTCAACTATATTCATCAAAATAATTATTAGGCTTTAGTAAAAATTTAGCAATTTCTACAATGATTACCTTTTAGAAATGCTTCAATAATTTATTTAGAATACTAAATAATTTTATGGTTGCCATGATTAGCATCATTGTGATAAAATCCGAATTTAGTATTATATCAAGAATTAACGTTAATACAAATTTTAGGTCATAATTAGCATTATTGTGATCAATTTAGAATTCAGTATTATACCCTTTAATTGGTGTTAATACCAATTTTAAATAATATCTAAATCCTAATAATTAGCCTAAATATAGCATAATATATACAGTAATTATAGTAATTATAGTAATTATAATTATTATAACCTAAATTACAATCACTTACAATTACTCACAATTACTCCTAAAGTCTGGTAAGATGGTAACCGAAAAATAATCTAGAGTTAACAAATTTTCAGATCTGGAATTGAGGAAAAACAGAAATTTTAAGGATCGAAAAATCTAAAATAGCCCTTTTGAGGGCTTAAACAACATTTTTAGGCCTGAAAAATCGTCTTTAACGACGAAGTTGTTAATGACTGCCTAGATCCTTTTTCAAGGTTTCGGAAATGTGGTCGTGCATCCAAATCGGAGTTACGAGTCAAAAGTTTGGTCTGTTTTAAGATCACTACCTCAAATCAATTGTTTATGACCAGATCTGAAATTGGAATTGTAATTACTTTCTCTAATTCGAATTTAAAACCTTAAATTGTTGCATAATTAATCCTCCCTTATTTTGAAAATTAAAATTTCAAATAAAAACTTCTCCAAGATCGCACGAAGCGCAAGGATGGGTTCAAATTCAATATTTTAATTCAAAACCGCATGGGAAAAACGATTAAAGCAAAATTTTAACAATTCCTTTTGCAACAATTAAATTCGATATGAAAAATAGAAAGCAATTAAAACCTAATTAAAATAAGACAAAGCTTTCTTTTTCTAGATCATTAAAACCAAATTAAACTGCAATTCTTACATAAAGGTGCTCTGATACCACTTGTTAGTTTTACTTTGTGGGTTTTCCTAATTACTTTAAACCCTAACCAAGATCTACTCCTTTGTAAGAAATTAAAATTAATGCACAGCGGAACTTACTTTCCATCTTCAAAGGCCTCCGTATGCTATCAATCAGACAGCTTCCGAGGCTCTGGGTTGATACGCTCCTGGTCTTGACTTGAGTTATTGGCTCTCGAGTCCTTCCAAGAACTTGCAATCATTTTCTCTAGCTATCCTAAATATTATGACAGAGTATCTTGTCTTCAATGGAGCAGACAATTTTTCTGGGTGATCGCAAGCCTTGGAGACTCAGCCCTTTTATAGCAATGCAAAAGCCCTAATCCTAGGGCAGCCGAAATTTAGCTAATACTTGGGAAACAAGTCTGCCAAGAAATCTGGAATTTCGGATTTCATAAGATCTCGAAATCGGGAACTTTCCAGAAAAACCGAAATAAATCAGAATAGATTTTGATTTCCTTATTTAGCTCAAATTTATTACTGCTATTATTTTAATCAACTATAATCGGTCCATTAACAATTATAATTGTTTAACATTATTCTATATGTATTCGTATCCAAATCCTTATTTAAATACGTATAATGCCATGAGTTAATTAATCACATTATTTGACATATTTTAATCATTACATAAATGTAATCTTGCGACAGTATTTGATATCATAATCATAATGCACGTATGTCCAACTTAATTATTGTAATTAGACGTCTCTAAATCCAACACTATATTGTGAGCCAATGGAAGAGGAATAATATTTCCTTTTTCTGGAGTCAGATGGTATGATCGAGAAAATAAAAATGAACTTCTCTTTCATAAATTATATCCCCTTTCATCTCATCTTTCTCTCTACCCGGCTGAAAACCTAATTGCAGCCATACCTACGTGTTCATATAAATTATTGCCATGGTCACGGCCATGAACCCTGTACCTACTACAACATCTTAATATATGATGTTGCCATCTCTACGTTGACACTTGAACTCGCATCTCTGTTTACCTTTTCCGACCTTTTCCATTGTAACACAAGAAATATTTCATCAATATATGAATCACATATATACGTTGTTGAACTTTTCCCATTTCTTGAAGAGGTAGGTGTGATACTTATACCCATTCCAAAAACCACCCATTGAATCCATGTTTGTTGTTTGGACCAGATGAAAACTTTGTATAATTTGAGCTTGGTTGAGCAATTAATCCTAACGGAACACAGATTATGAGATTCAACACACCACGATCATCAATGGGGTTGGGGTAGGGCACCACCATGAGGTTCCACAACCAACCGATAGGGGTTGGTACTATATGATATATTGCATATCTACGTTTTTCACTTTGACCAGGGACTACTCTGCTCTTATACATAAACTATGCTTTCTATGAAGAAAGCCAAGGTACGAATAGGAATAATAATTCAAATACGGTATCGAATATCTACTCCATCGGGAAAAGAAAATGTTTGATTATTTAGGAAGAATTCCATCCGAAAGTTCTAGGCATCCATTATTGTGTGTGGTCCAGTAAACACACAATGTTTATGTCTCAAATATTCAATGGGACTAATCCAAACATGGAGAAGAGAACCCATCATCGCTAGAGAGGAGACCTTACCAACCCATACCCTGGTAAATAGTTGATCCAGTCGATCCCAGGATGAAGTGCATAGCCCTATCGCAGCAGCTATGGTGTGGGAGCATTAGCCTAATTGTATCAATCGATACGTTTGAACCTTCCTATCCAGAGTCCTTGCCAAATAGAGAAGTCGGGGGAATAAAACCCATTCCATAAATAAACAAAACAACCAGTTGAGGAGGGTATCAACAAACCCGTTGTGTGTGTCTCTAAATATGCAGTAGTCTATAACGCGACTTTTTGAAAGCTTTTCTGGCGGATTTTTCTGGTCAAAATCCGGCAGCAATTCATTGGAATCCTAAGTTTGATAGCTAGTTTCTGCACAATCAATGGCTCCCAGTGGTTTTCCAGGGCGTTGAATCTAAATATGCAGTTAAAAAACCATTTTAACTGCTAAAAATCAAGATTTAACCTCATTTCTTCTGCCAGATTCTGTCACCGGAATCTCCAAAAAATCGCATTATAGACAACTCCATATAGGATATTTCGCATATATATTATGTTAACAACTTACCAAAATACAATCCGTTGATTTATCCATGGCCTCATCAGGTTGTTCCGTCGGGGTAGGCACGTACGAAATAGTTTGTTGGAAATTCCACCACAATGGGCTTCTACTCCTACAGTGAGTGATCCAATGGCATCAATAAATAAGAATCCTACCCCTTCGGAGGTTTATTGATCATTAGCTTCATCACTCATATTTACAAACGCAGATGGAATATTTTCTTAAATCACCCAACCAAACAAAAAGGCATAAGAGCAATTTGAACATATGATTGTAGGGGCAACTCCTCTCCTGCACATCCGCCTGCTTGAACACGCTCTTTACGGATGCATCGGAGCTAATGTGCTTGTAGAACAGTCTTCTTAGTAGGCCGCCCTACGTATGCATTTCGTCATATTTTAGATAGGATTTCTTCCTCACACTACAGGTATGAGATTGTAAGATCTTAATAAATCATTAGATCACTGTCTATATACGAATTTGTCGTGGGTAGGGAGGTACGCAACAACTATAAAGCATTGTAGCAGCACAAGTGTGAAACTACGTAAAACGCTCTCAATGGTGTCGTGACGTTAGATTGAAGAACAAAGGCATTGTGAAATGTTACAACCTATGACGATGTTACGATCTATTGCTGGAACGAGCGCTCGCTAGCTGCCAGGGATTAATTCAAAAAATGGGGGGAGATGCATTCCAGGGATAAATGGAAGAAGGGATGCTACGTGGGGGCCCCTGGTATCACTGCGTAGAACGTTTTTATCGCTGATACTGACTACGCCTATTAACGCGCTAGGCACCTGTACTAAAGTACATTATTTTCCACTCTAATCAAGTAGACATATAAGAAGCTAATAATTGCATTCATTCCTCAGGTTGGGTAGATGGATATGGGTAGCGTAGCGAGGACCGATAGGGGTTCGGTAATGTTGAAATATTAATTTCAACTGCTGTGCAATGCAAAACCGGCAGAGTTCCCCGCACCGCTTTTGTTGATTAGCGGTATTTCCTGAGGGGCAGCGATCATGCCCAACAGCCTACCCGTGTTTGATTGACTTTTCAAAACCGCCATTTCCCGGTAAGAAGGGGCTTGCGATTTTGACCAGTACGAGTTTTTGAGAAGCAGATCAACGGTTGATGTACAGGCTTGGAGCGGTTGATGTACAGGCTTGGAGCAAGTTGGGTGAACTGAAGTGAATTTTTGTTTGACCTCCGTATGATTGACAATGGCCGTATGACTGAATCATATGCAAAGCTGATTGAAAAGAGCTTCATAGACGTGGAGTAAAATCTACGTTTGGTAATAAAAATTTATATGGCCAGGTGAAGTAATTAAAGTAATTTACTACGGTTGTTGCTTTAGATGAAGTGTTTAATTTTGCTTTACGTGAAGTGTTTAATTTTATTATTTTTTACTTTACGAGAGTATGGGCACTAGTAAACGCACGTAAGTTTTTTTTATATATGTAATGGCACTAGTAAACGCATGTAAGTTTTTTTTATATATGTAATGTTTTTGTATTTGTTGGAGATTTATTGTAACCCACGCAGCAGCGTGTAGAAAGTTTCTTTCCATCGAGTGAAAATGAAAAGAATTCGCAAATGTGTTTTTGTTAAAGGGGAACATGCAGTGCCAATGTGAATGTAATGTGTTTTTGTTAAAGGGGAGTATGCAGTGCCAATGTGATTGTTGCTAGTTGAAAGAAAAGAATACGCAGCAGTGTTGAAGAGCAATGTAAGTGGAATGTGCAGCAGCGCAAGAGGAATTGTTTTTGTTGAGAGAATATAAACGCAGCAGCGCGTATAGTGAAGACAGATTCTGTAATGATAGAGTCTGTAATGCACAACAGTGCAGAGATATTACAGCCTGAGTGCCATTATGAAGAGCAGCGCAAATGAAGAGGTTTTTACACACAGTAGTGCAAAATCTCAAAGCAGAGAGAGTAATTTATTTGTGTGGAACTGAAGCGTTCCCTGGTTGGAATCCCTCTATGTGAGGAAGATGCTTTTGTAACAGCAGTTGTGAAATCCCTCTGTGTGAGGAAGATGATTTATGTAATAGTTGGTTTCTTGTTAATGAATAAAAGTTTTTTTTTTTTGTGTTGCTGAAACACCGTATTCAGAAAATAGTTTCTCGGCGTAAAAAACAGAGCGTTGCTGAAACACTGTTGCTGAAACATTGTTGAGGAAACTCCATTGCTGAAACACTGCATTCAACAAACGATTTTTTTTAATTTCCGCTGTGTTAATAAATAGAGCATTGTTCTGTTCTGTTCAGTTTTGTTTGAAATTATCAGAAATTCCCAACATGGTATCAGAGCTTGTCCAAGCTCTTTGAAGGTGTCAAAGAAGCTGAAGGAAGGATTTCTTGCTGCAGCAGCTTCTCTAGCAGAGTGAAGACTCAGTGAAAAATTCAAGGTATTTCTCAAGCTAGTTTTCTGTGTTGCTGTTGAAGATAGTCAGTGATTTTTAAATACACAGTTAAGTATTTTGAACCATAGTTTAGAGAGCAAGAATGGCTGGCTCCAACACCAGCATCAGCACCAGCACTAGCATGGGTATGTGTAATACTCAACTCCTACTGTTTAATGGGAAAAACTATGACTATTGGACAATAACCATGAGAGCCCTGCTTACCTCAAAAGACTTATGGGAATTTGTTGAGGATGGTTTTGGAGAACCAACAAATGAAGATGAGTTTAATAACTTAACTCAGACAGAGAAAGAACTGCTGAAGAGCAATAAGGAGAAGGATTATAAAGCTTTCTACTATTTGTATCGAGCAGTGGATGAGAATGTGTTTGAAAGGATAGCAGCAACTAAGAGATCCAAAGAAGCATGGAAAATTCTCAAGATAGCCTATCAAGGCATGGAGAAAGTGAAGAAAACAAAACCATAGTTCATTGAAAAGGAAGAGGTCAAGACAGAGAAAACAAGAGAGGAAGAGGCAGAAACCAAAACAAAGGTGGAAGAAACAGTCCAGCAGATGCTCAAGGAAGAGGCAGCAAATGAAGGTATGAATTCTTTGTTTTCTTTTTATTGTCATGTTGATGACCCTGTTCATTTCGAAGATACAATTAAGAATAGGAAATGGATAGAACCCATGAATGGGAGAAAGGAATTGAATTTCCTTGAAGATCTATTTAAAGAGTATGGAGTTCGATATGTAACTTTTGCCAAGATGGCCGAGATGGGCTTCACTGCCAACACCCTTGTCAATATGATAGAGGAAGAGATTGAAAATTTGATGAAGACCCTCCTAGAACTCTATCATATGGATCTTCTTATAGGGGAGAGATATGAAATTAAATCTGCCATAAGAGCAGAGAAGGAGCAGGTTGCTGATATTTTGACTCAACCATTGGGGCAGAAAAGTTTTGAGTTTTTGATGAAATGTCTGGGTATGACTGATAACCCAACAGTTGAAATTAAAGGGGAGTGTTGAAATATTAATTTCAACTACCATGCAATGCAAAACTGGCAGACTTCCCCGCACCGCTTTTGTTGATCAACGGTATTTCCTGAGGGGGCAGCATTCATGCCGAACAACCGACGCGTGTCTAATCTGACTTTTCAAAACCGCCATTCCCTAGAAGGTAAAGGTCAGTAAGAAGGAGCTTGCGATTTTGACCACAGCCGTCCAATTTTTTGAGAAGCAGATCAACGATTGATGTACAGGCTTGCAGCAAGTTGCGTGATGTGAAGTAAATTTTTGTTTGACCTCCGTATGACTGACAATGGCCGTATGACTGAACCGTATGCAAAGCCGATTGAAAAGAGCTGGATAGATGTGGAGTAAAATCTACGTTTCGTAATAAATATTTATATGACCACGTGAAGTAATTAAAGTAATTTACTACGGTTGTTGCTTTAGGTAAAGTGTTTAATTTTATTATTTTTTACTTTACGGGAGTATGGGCACAAGTAAATGCATGTAAGTTTTTTTTTATATATGTAATTTTTTTGTATTCGTTGGAGATGTATTGTAACCCACGTAGCAGCGTGAAGAAAGTTTTTTTCCATTGAGTGAAAACAAAAGGAATATCGTAGCAGCGAATGTAATGTGTTGTTGTTAAAGGGGAGCATGCAGTGCCAATGTGATTGTTGCTCGCTGAAGGAAAAGAATATGCCGCAACATTGAAGAGCAATGTAAGTCGAATGTGCATCAGCACGAGAAGAATTGTTTTTGTTGAGAGAATATAAACGCAATAGTGTGTATGGTGAAGACAGAGTCTGTAATGCACAACAGTGCAAAGATATTACAGCCTGAGCACCATTGTGAAGAGAAGCGCGAATGAAGAGATTTTTACACACATCAGTGTAAAATCTCAAAGCAGAGACAGAGTAATTTATTTGTGTGGAACTGACGCGTTCCCTAGTTGGAATCCCTCCGTGTGAGGAAGATGCTTTTGTAATAGCAGTTGTGAAATCCCTCTATGTAAGGAATATGCTTTTGTAACAACAATTGTGAAATCCCTCTGTGTGAGGAAGATGCTTTTGTAACAATAGTTGTGAAATCCCTCCATGTGAGGAAGATGTTTTTGTAACAGCAGTTGTGAAATCCCTCTGTGTGAGGAAGATGATTTATGTAACAGTTGGTTTCCTATTAATGAATAGAAGTTTTTTTTTTGTGTTGCTGAAACACTGTATTCAGAAAATAGTTTCTCAGCGTAAAAAACAGAGCATTGCTAAAACACCGTCGTTGAAACACTGTTGAGGAAACTCCATTGCTGAAACACTGCATTCAGTGAACGATTTTTTTAATTTCCTCTGTGTTAAGAAACAGAGCATTGTTCTGTTCTATTCAGTTTTGTTTGGAATTGTCAGAAATTCCCAACAGGAAAGGTGCGGAGCGGTCTTTCTTTTTCTTAATCGAGCGAAGCAGAAAAGGGGGAATGAAACGAATGCTGGGCAACCGAACGCTAGTGCATCGAACTATCTATATGTTTCGTACCATGAACGTCTCCATTAGGCCATTTAATCTATTGATTGTCGTCCTCCGGACAATATATCCTCATGTTCTTGTTATTCACTAGATATCCCCAATAAATTGCCTTCAATCTATCCGTCACTAGGGACCGTCAGCACTTTCTCTCCCTCCCTAATCTGGCATCCGTTCCCGCCAGAGATCTGTCTGTTCCTCTATGTTGACGGGACAACATCTCCCCTCATATTATTCTCTTCTTTCAATAATCAAACAATATTCGTAACTGGTAGGGTAGTCCCGCTCTGTCTCTTGGTTAGGACGGGGTATTGGTGGGTAGTCCAACCATAGGTAGGATATGTAGGTCTTCATAGGTAGTAAGTAAGGTTCAAGTGGTTCTAAAGACTAGTATGGGTAGGAACACATAGGTAGGCAGTTTCAAATGGGTGAGTAGCCATAGGTAAGTAAGGGGGAAATCCTAATAGATAGAAAGGTGAGGGCAGGTCGAAATGAAAAGATTAGAACGCATAGTCCACGCTAGGGTTGGTAGAAAGCATAGGTAGGCACAGTGAAATGGGTATAAAAATAGAAGTAGGCCTAGCTCAAACGTCCGTTCATCCCTGCAAGTGTCCCGCCCGCCGCCACCACCACCACCCCTAGAAAAGGAACAAGGAATGGAAAAGAGGAGAAAGAATAAGATAAAACCATCACCGGTAAAGAAGAAGAGAGAGCCACCGAAAAGTCGAAATAGAAGCAAGGCAAGGATGAGATCAAATATGGGGTAAGGGGAGAGGATCTGTGCTAGTAACCAATATGAAGGGACAAGCGATGGGGCAAAGAAGTATATGGGTCGTCCGATAGGGAAAGTGGGTAATGGGTGAAATGTCGTTGATCAAATGGGAAATACGAAGTCTCTTTTATTAGTCCCTGCCATCTAGCAATGGCCAGGGACTATAGCAATCGAAATGTTGTTTTTGGCATTAAATTAAGCTGCTTATCATCCGGAATAAGTAGCTACTATGACGAATAACCAAACTTTTTGAACAACAATCTATTTGATCGTCTTATTTAGCCTCTTCCCGAGGCGGGGAGGCTAAAAACATACGGTTATATGATATTTGCGCTTCACATTTAGGAATTTAAAAATTTAGCTTGCAAGTAATGCTAGCATTAAATCAAAAAATCAAATGTCAATCGTAGAATTCTTTAGTATACTAGAGAACAAGCATCTCGCTGTCTCTGCATGTACAGCTGCCACGGCTTCGTGGACCACTACTATGGCTTCGACAACTGCTATGGCTTTTTCCAAGTGTCCTGATCCATTGAAGTTCTGACCTTTAGAAAACTGGATAAATTCATTCTAAAAACCTCGCCGAAGCATGCAATTGCAGGAGTGGGAGCAACGGAGGAGTGGCAGAAATGGAGAGAGTGCTGGTTCCTATACCACATTCTGGAGAATGAAGTTGTGTGGCTCCTTTTATCTGCACTTGCACCACAGAAGACAAGGTATAAAACTTATCGATGTCGTTGAATTTTACTAGGTTCATAGAATTAATTTTTCCGCACAGAGAATCGGGGATGAATAATCTCTATTTATACTTAGCAATTGTACATAAGCTGGTTTACCTTCACAATTAATGACTTGAAGAGATCAAAACATGAACTACATGAAAAAGCCAATGCCAAATTCCATATTTAGTTTATTGACCTACAACGCAGTAGGCCACATTAGCCATATTTAGTTAGAAGCAGAAATATATGAAAAAAAAAAATTCATAAATGGATAAATTGAATTTTTGTAGGTAAGTTTTTCAAACAGTTAGATGATACTATAGGTTGTAACATTTTTTTTTCCTGGATTTTTTCAACGCTCAAAATGTGCTTTTACCTGCATAACTTTCACCTGTCAAGTATAGATCTCTGGTTTTATAGGCTGGGAACTTATTCAACCAACGCAGGAGAAAAACCAAATTATCATGGGCTGGAAGAATGTTTGAAACACAAACTCTGGTCAAAATTTTGGACAAATTGTTATCTACAATACTTACGTAAACACCGAAACATCGTTAAGTTCCTCTCCAAATACTGCACTTGTAAATTGGGGAAATGTCCAGTCAGGTGGCAAATGAAAATTGTGCACGTCCATCAGTTAAAATGTGCTTTTACCTGCATAACTTTCACCTGTCAAGTATAGATCTCTGGTTTTATAGGCTGGGAACTTATTCAACCAACGCAGGAGAAAAACAAAATTATCATGGGCTAGAAGAATGATTGAAACACAAACTATGGTCAAAATTTTGGACAAATTGTTATCTACAATACTTACATAAACACGGAAACTTCAATTGGTACTGCAACTCATCGCTAGTCCACATCCTGCTGCACAAAGGAATTACTTAGATCGTTAAGTTCCTCTCCAAATACTGCACTTGTAAATTGGGGAAATGTCCAGTCAGGTATTCTCGTTGATACCGGATTTCACCACATCAACTACGTTCTCATATAGAAGGTTTATGCCTTGTACATTCCAACTCCAATTGAAGAACAACCAGACCCTGTATCATATCCTTTGATATCCAAATTACAAGCCAACACAGTGTCGAAACTGATTGCAGCTCTTCTTCCTGAAGAAAAGTAGCTATTCGGTTTAATGACACTTTACATTGAGGAGCAAAGGCTCCGAGACACCTAGCAAGTCCGATATAAACATGTTCGCAGAAGGACAGACAGGTGAGGCACTTGGCTCTCATGCAAGGGCCCACATAGGGTATGGATTCTTATTCTCTGTCTGAATCACATATTATTATTGTTAAATTTGGATACTCTTTAAATTAAATTATAGTAACTATAATTAAATTATGTCACCACTATAATTTTTTTTTATTTTATATATATATATATATATATATATATATATATCTATATATATATATATTTATATATATTATATATTATATATATATATATATATATATATATATTAGCATACCTTGGATGTAAGAAATATTGATTGCAAGTCAATAGATGACAGACAAACATCCAATGTGACATCATAGCTACTGATAAACTTGCTAACTTCAGCATCAACCATGGCATTCACATTCTCACAGGCTCCTGATTTGCAAATATTGGCCATGCTCTTGTAAGTCTTATCAGAAATGAGTCTATGTGACCACAGATACTCTGCTCTGGCATTGAAGTCCTTTTCGAAGTTCAGCAATGGATTACCAATCTGTAAAACGATTCAACGACCTGAAGAGATCAAAACATGAACTACATGAAAAAGCCAATGCCAAGTTCCATATATAATTTATTGACCTACAACGATTCCTTTGAGATTGAAGATCTTGTGTTTTTGGTCGAATTGCAGCATCAGAACTGCCAACTGGGGAACATAGTGGCCTGTTTCAGTAGGCCACATTAGCCATATTTAGTTAGAAGCAAAAATACATGAAAAAAAAGAATTCATAAATGGATAAATTGAATTTTTGCAGGTAAGTTTTTCAAACAATCGGATGATACTATAGATTGTAACATTTTTTTTCCTCGATTTTTTCAACGCTCAAAATGTGCTTTTACCTGCATAACTTTCACCTGTCAAGTATAGATCTCTGGTTTTATAGGCTGGGAACTTATTCAACCAACGCAGGAGAAAACCCAAATTATCATGGGCTGGAAGAATGATTGAAACACAAACTCTGGTCAAAATTTTGGACAAATTGTTATCTAAAATACTTACATAAACACAGAAACTTCTATTAGAATAAGAGAATCCAACTCTAGTAGGTGTTTCCAGATAAATAATATTGGCTTCTGCTCGTACATGTTAAGTAATTCATATAATAAATCAGTTACTCTGCTAAATTCAGTCTAAACTATATATATTATATATATATATATATATATTATATATATATATATATATATATATATATATATATATATATATATATTATATATATTTGCAGAAGAAATGCAAATGGCTACCTTTGTTCCAGCTGTAGTCATTTCGTACTAGTACATTCCCTTTGGGTTGGAATGGACCATTTTCAGAGAAGGCTCCAACTGCAATTGAAGAACAACCAGGCCCTGCATCATATCCTTTGATATCCAAATTACAAGCCAACACAGTGTCGAAACAGGTTGCTCCACGACTATCAGAGAATCGCTCACCTTCGGTTGCTCCGCGACTACTCCACGCCTTACGAGTCACGCTAGTGCCTTTCAGGTTCACCCTATCCCTTTTTTCCCTTCGCTCAGTGCCAGATTAACCAGTATGAGCACCAGATACACCAAGTAAAGATCCAGAGCCACCGGGTTCAGATCCATATCCATAACGAGACCCAGTTCCTTATGTTCGTGATGTTGGTAGTCGGATTTGACTCCGGAGATTGTAGTGATCTACCTGATTCCCCGCCTCCATCTTTTGCAGGGAATTTGGTTCATCGTCTCTGGTCCGTGGCGATTGGGTTTGCTAATGTTATGTTCCTTGCCTTTCTGCATGGCTAATGATCGTATAAGTGCGTATGATCCCTGACCTGTTCTTCATCGAGCCAAGTGAGGCACTTGGCTCTCATGCGAGGGCCCACATAGGCACTTGGCTCTCATGCACTGGCAAGGACTTGCTGCTTCGCAGCTCGTCTTGTTTTTCTATTATCCGTTTAGAATTTGTTGATTTTATAGCGGGAAGAAGGCGCATTTTGATACCTGCAATTTCATATTGAACCTCGCCCCTCATCTCAACTCACCTCCGAACTGGAACCGGAACAGGAAACCCGACACTGTACCGACCGGATCCTTGGCCCCTCATGTGCACACCCCACTGCTCACTTACCTGTCAACTCAAAAAACAAAACAAAGGTTGCAGGCCAAGAAGTCAAGGGCGAAAACCAGATAGAAGAAGGTGTAAAGCCAGATAGAATGAGGGAAAGCAACGCAAGCAAGAGCTGAAGCAATGAGAAAAAGGCCAGTAGGAAAGGATGGGGAAGTAGGAAAAACCAAAGCTGAGGTTGCAGCCATCTTGAAGTGATAAAGAAGTCCGGAGTGGCCAATAAAACACCCAGAACGAAGAGTAAGGAGACTATAGTCCTTCCTACTTATTCGAGCAAGTTAACTCTTGATTCGATGAGAGCGGCTCGTAGCTTGCCCCTTGACGGATGAAGGCTAGCAGCCAAAGGGATATGAGAATATGGTGTTAAGGACTTTCCTCTGTCGGGTAAGGACGAAACCAGGGGTACATATATCATTCTCTCGGGCATGTAAAACAGGGGTGTCCATATATCTTTTGGGTATGTCTGTATGGCTATGACTCTTGGCAATGAGTGTAAATGACCTTCTAGCTATGACTGCTATATACAATGACTGGCTCTGACTAGTAGAGCTTCTATCAATGAGCCTGGCAATGATCTCACTGGCAATGATGCCTAGTGGTAATGGGCTCTGAATGGGATATGATCCAAAGTGCATTGTATGTAACAATGTTCATAGCATCAAGTTGAGGTAGGAACTAATGTTCCGTATCAGTAAGCCCCTTTCCCAGGGTATGGATAAGTTATCCTTTGGGCTATTGATGTGTGCCTTCTATGTTCTCGCTTATGAAGGGTTCAATGGTGAAGCGAGTAACCTTTGTCGAGTTCCTCCTTCATCTCTATGGATAGCAAGATCTCTACCTTCGGCAAGCAGCAAGCAAGCGTGACAGACCCTATACTTATTTTGAACTCAAGGCCAACCGGGGCCAAAGAAAAGTAATAGACCATAGTACCATAATACTACTTTCTTATCCTCAAACTTCAATATATTCCCGAACTCTCTTGAGGGGAAGGAATAAAAGTGCCTTATCTTCCCGAACTCTAACTAATTTTCACCCGGTAAACGACCTTACTTTCGCAAAGCTCTTTGAGGGGAAGAAATCAAGTCAATCCAGAATATCGTATACAAAGAGATATCTCATTATATATGTAATTATGCTTTCCTTCTTTCGTCAAGTCAAGATCGGCCGGATTCGAACCGGTCTGGCTGAAGCTCCCTACTTCCCAGATCGAGCTAGACAGAAATTTTAAACCACAAATTAGCGAGCATGTTTGAACATGTACCTTACCAAAACTTAGTGGCCATGTTGATGTAGCCAAAGATTCCGAAATAAAATTGCTAAGGTTAAGTAGAAAGAAAAGAGGTTGATGAGAGAATATTATGTTTGTCTGTGACTTTCTATGTTCAGTCTGTTTTCTACGTCTGAGTCTTTCAGATTCCATAAGTTTGAGTCTGGAAAATGATGAGTCTTGAAACTATGTTTCATTGCATTATTAAGATTCAGTAATTGATGAGAGGCAATGAATTGCATTATTAAGATTCAGTAATTGATGAGAGGAAGTGGCCCTAGAAGAGCAGTAAGACTCAGTGTGAAACGGATAATCTGCAACAAGAATAACCAAACTCCCACTCACCCTGTTACAATAATTCTCATAAACCCAATTATAATTTACATAAATATATCTTATTTAAGGATAGTCAACATGAAATGTGGGGAACTAAAATTAAAATTAACCAGAATGGTGGGTTTGTTTTTTGAATTTTAAGATTATATAAACACCATCATGACATAAGTCCCTTTTGAATCTATGCTTCATTATGATTATCATTGAGAGCATTTACACACTAATCTAATCCTCATAACTATTTCTTTAATTATTTGGTAAAAAAATTAGTTTTTCTATTTTTTACCCAAACGTTGCTCCATAGCAATAGTGTTTAATCCTTCTTTTGCGGAAGTGCTCACTCACTACCCTTTATTTTCTCTATATTATCGCAGAGACATTGGGAGGAAAAATAAAAATAAAAAATAAACTAAACAAACACACAACAAAAATAATTAAGAATAAATTAATAATAATAAAAAATAAATTAATTACAAATTATAATCGTTATTGATTTAAAGAAATGAAATCATAATAACACCACAAATAAGGAAGGATCTAAATTGTAGCTTGTATACTTTGTAGAATATTATTCCGCCCTGGGCAAACAGTGTTATGAAAGTTCTCTATATAATCGAAAGGAAGGCTGGAAACAGGACATCATTAAACTAAAAAGTGGAGAAATAATTAAAGTTACTGAAACTAAAAAATAGACATGCCAATTGTTGCTGATATAGGGAAATCAAATTTCTTTCATCTCATCCATCCTATCAGGAGAATGGACATTTTGTTGGCCAATTTGCTTTATCTATCGAACAGGTCCGCTTTAGGAACTTCCTATGTTTCCTAGCTGTCAGACAAAAATACCAGACAAATACATAATAACAATAATGATAGCTTTTGCCTCTTACGAGCTAAAAACAATATGGTGAAAATTTATTTATTTATTTATTTTTTATTATTATGAAAAATAGATCTTTAGGCGAATGCCACGGCAAGACCTAACCAGCCTGCCATAGGGTATTAAATGCCCTGGTACATGCATGCTGTATAACAATATAACAAACTGCCTTTATTTTCAATTTATGTAGCCACCAAGGCAGTGTGTTATATTGTTATACAACATGCATGTACCAGGGCATTTAATGCCCTATAGCAGGCTGGTTAGCCCTTGCGACAGATGAGGATAACTGACAAGCTTGCAGAATTAATTAATATGGGCAGGCAAATATTAATTAGATAAACGAACACATCGTACCGCACCTGTACCATCACGTATGTCCGTCCACCGTACACGTCCGCTGAAATGAATAAATAGAATGGAGAGTGATTTCGACCAATCGAGTGTGGTTTTTCTAGAGATATAAAGGTCTGAAGTTCAATTCCTGATGCCATGGCTCCTCCAATGGAGAGATAATACTGTTCTAGATTTGCATAAAAAAAGCGTAGACAATGGTTTTTTAGAGCTAAAGGTCTCAAGTTCAATTCCCGACGCCATGGCTACTCCGATGGAGGGATATTACCACTCTAGAATTGCTTAAAAAATTGAAGGCAATGGCAGTGCGGCCATGTCTGAGGTAGCCAAGGATTCAGAAATAAAATTGAGAAGGTTAGGTAGAAAAACGCAGTAGAAATAAAGGAAAATTGTAAACATCATACCAATGCTCTGCTCTAATTTATTAGTAGATTGAAAATCTTCCACGTTTGAGTCTTCTACGTTCTATGTTCTGGCTTTACGCTTTAGCTTTCTCTTTCAGATTCCATAATTTAAGAGAGGAAATAACTTCTGGCGGAGTATGAGTAAGTGTGAAAGTATAACTCTCGCAAACCCTGCTCCCGTCTTACATATAATGTTTGTAAACTCAGTTCCAATTCACGTGAATCAACTAGAATTAGACGATTGTAAAAACCCCCCAAATGGAACACACCGAAATGTTTGTTTGCTCGGAGTCTTGAGATTATGTTTCATGATAATTGATTTTGGACACTAACCTCATTATCAACCCAACTTAGCAAAAAAGTCAGAATAGCTTCTGGATTTTTAATTATAATTTTTTTAATGTACAAAACAAATTTATACCATAAATGTTATGAACTGTAACAATACAAGCAAGAAGAAGGAACTACAGGTTACCTTAGGGATATTTCTCCATAGCCGTGACGCTCACTCTGCCGGTTGCACGGTCTCTGTATGTTAGCAAATAATCTGACAACAAAAAGAAATAAACCAATAAAGCACCATCATAAAATAAATAAACAAGAAAACACACTTAACCTAGAAACTCCGCAAATAATTAGGTATGGCAGCTACTATTGATATTAAGAAATCAAGTCAAATTTAAAATAAATAAACAAGAAAACACCCTTAACCTAGAAACTCTGCAAATAATTTGGTATCGCAGCTGCTATTGATATTAAGCAATCAAATTAAATTTCAACAAATAGACCCAAATCATCCTTACCCCTTCCATCGAATTGTAATGACTCCGACTCGGATAAATTTATTTATTTATTTATTTTTAATTGTATGTATTACCCTCATCAGCTCACATGACTCGATGACATAACTCTATACATCGTTGGAAATCTTAATGTTTAATTTTGGCACATGTTTGTATGTGGTTATGGATTTTTTCCCAGTCCCAACGTAAAAGTTTCGAGGCTTATTTACTTGCCGCTTGGGTGACATGCAAATGTTGTCCACGCGGCATCAGAACGTCTGGTAACTCTTCCGCCTTCACATGGCATGGATAAGGTGCCATTAACTTTGGTTGTCCGTCCTGTACGTGGCTGGAAAATCGAGTCCCATCGCCGTGGGTAGTCCCACTTCAATAAACGGTGGGGATCCCTCCTTCCTATCCAACGGCTGTCGTAGACTTGCGGGTTTCAACCTATGCCTCGGTCTAGGGTGGTGAAGCTCATTTGGAAAGGTAGCTCCTCGCAGAGCCAGCTCTGGTAAGCTCATCCCATGCTGCCCGAAGTGCCAACTTCTCAATTCTGGTTTCACTGCTGGCGAATTTTGGGTCCACTGCTCCCTTCAGGTAAATAAATTTTGCGGTGAAATTGTTCTATGTGATTTTCCAGGCTAGCACAGCCCTTGTTCTGCGTTAACCATTACCTCGTCCTGCCTTCCTCTGTTTGCAGAGTTCTGGTCTCGAGGGTGATAATCTGTTGCAGATCTGAAGGGGCTTGTTAGGACCTACGGTTCCACCCGAGGTGCGACCGTGTTCGGCAGCGAACGAACGGTTGAAGTACTAGATGTGCGAGTTCACGACTTCATGTGCAACGGTGATATGTTATAATGCACACAAGGAAGAGAGTGAGGAGGTGTTTATATGGCGTGGGGAGCGGTTGGCTCAACCCACAGGCCAACCTACAAACATGGGCAAGCTGACATGTATCATGGGTGAGTTTGCGATGGAGTAGGGGTGTTGGACGAGTTGGCTTGGGTAGCTCGACTCGCCCTGCCGTTGGTATAAGTTAACATTGCGTTGGAGTCATTTGGCATCACATATTCGCTCATCCAACAAAGGAGAAGTGCGTGGGATAAAGAGTAGCCGCAACATAAAGGAGAAGGACGCAGATTGGTTATGCACCCGTTCTTGGGCGAGGCTACACGAAGAAACGCATTGTCTTGGTTTGGGTGAGGTTGCGGGTAGAGGAGCGCCCGCCGATCGAAGAGTAGGGTGTGCATAGGTGTGGCGCCCGGTTGTGCAATAGAGCACCCAACAGTTGAACGAAGGCGTGGGCGCTCGGTTTGTGCGACGACTTGGCACGGGTTCTTAGGTGACTCGGGTGAGCGCCCGCCTGTCGTGCAAGTGTGCACGGTGTGACTTTTGGTGAAGTGTTGAGATTGTGAATGGAGGTGTGACTCGTGCGGAGGTGCCCATGTGTGGCGACTTGGTTACGACGAGGTACGCCCAAGTTGGACAAACAACACGATCATGCGACGAGGTGAACGTAGGGTTGGTGAGTCGTGCGGAGACCGTGCGGAGGTGCCGACGAGCTGGGCAACCGAGTTTGCCGAAGTTGGAAATTTGGCTAAGTATAAATTTGGGGTTTCCCAAGGACTTAGCCTATACTTTGTAAAAGTGAAGATTGTATAATATATTGATTCAGGCAAACTCATATTATAGGGAGTTGCCCCTCCCTTTATACTGTTGTGCATTTCTCTTGTATAATGTTGTTTATGTGAATGTTATGGGCTTTCACTTGTATAAAGGATAAAGAAATAATACTTGGTAATGAAAATAAAACTAAGTATGGAATGTAAGGCGTAGTCTACAATCGTAAGTATTGGTGAAAAGAAAACGATTGGTAGTGCCGCACCTCGCTATAAGCGGTTGAAAGACTACCGCAGGTGTAGGGGCGTGACAGTTGGTATCAGAGCTGATTCAGGTGAAGTGTAGACGAAGGAAGCTAATTCTACAAAGGCCAAAGACTTGAAAGGAAGTTCAAGTTTTGCAGGTAATAGGTGGGATCAAGAGCTGGTTCAATCTTACAGGGAGAACCTGGTGAATGGTGAAGAGTCAAGAAGGATGTCTATCTTGCAGGAAATGGGTTTTGCAACCTTCAAGGAATTTGAAGGGAGTCTACTTGAAGAATCAAGGGAGGTTGAACAAAGGTTTGTAGAATGGGGCAAAGGCTTGTTCAAAGCAAAGGATGCTCTTCGTGCTTTGGTCAAGGAAGGGATTTTTGACGGGAATAGGGACGAAGCCTATCGACTTGCAAAGGAAGTGGACTTGTTTGATGCAGAACTCAAGGAATTGAAGATAAGGCAGGACTTGATTCAAGAGAAGTGGAAATGGTTAACTCTTGAGAAAAAGCATTCCATAGCTTTGACTCATAAGGAGAAAGCTGCAGAATGCGATGATAAGGAAGAGGAAGCCGTGATAGTTGAAAATGTTGCAGATGTGATAACGATGGAGGATGAACTTGAGATCGATCAAGTTGGACCAGGATCGTGTAGTTTGCAGACATGGGTGGATGAGGATACTCACATGGAGAAGCCTCATGATGATGATGATGAAGTAAGTATTGATACTTGTGTTTCAGTTGAGCATTTGGTAGATGGACCGTATGCAGGGAGGAGCAAAATCAGTTTGTCGATGCTAGGGAGAATCTTACCATGGATGTCTAGGATGAGACCTTGTATGGAGAAGCAAGGATTGCTGACTGTTGGAGGACTTGTTGGGGTTGTTTGTGACCTTATGGTAGAAGGTGCAAAGGCCCGTGACAAGGGAGAGACATGATGATCATTGCGGGAGGATTAGGTCATGCTTTAGCCACATGGAGAATTGGCTAAGTGCCTGGCATGACTCATGAACAGGTTGAAGGGCACACACTTGAGTTACAATGGTACTTGGGTGGAATTCTCATGGCCGAGACCAAGAAGGAAGTCTTGGTGGAACCTTTAATGGGGGAGTTATGATGGAAGAGACTCATGATATGATGATGATATGGTTGGGTGACTGAGTTCACTAGACCGAAGATTGCAGACTTGGATGAGGACGACCACTTGTTGTGATGGGTCTACTTGGTTGGACTACATGGGAAACTTAGTCATGGACATCAGGTTGGAGACATGGAGCATGGCAATCTGATGTAGGGACATTATGCAGGAGCACTTGTAGAGGTGTCACTTATGGGCATCCAATGAGGAGTGCCAAGATAGGGATGTTGTGCAGATGGATTTGTCGGTGTGACATGGAGACTTATTATGAGCCGATGGAGAGGTTGTGCACTTATGTACAACAAGGCCATGGACTTGGATGGATTTGTGAGCAGACTATGGAGCATTCCTACTACATGGAGAGCTGAGGCATCTTGCAGAGACCTTTGGGCCGAGACTTGTATGCTTGCTGAGATGTTGGTTGGAGATGACTCATGGAGCTCATGATGACATGAGGTTGTGACTTTTATGGACTTCATATATGGTGGACTTGGAGGATCTGATGCATTGAGGAGATGAGGTCAGAGACTTTGATGCAAGATGGGGTGCATACTTTCAAGTACATGTATGGGAATGGCTTGAAAGAGTGACTTGATGTGGAGGATCGATACGAGACACTTTGGAGTGATGGAGTTACAACGATGATGATACCTTGGTGGAAACACTTGGGCATGGGTTGAGCCGAGACTTAACCACTTTTGACACATGGGAGCTGATTGATCTATGATCATGGGAAACACATGGATAGATGAGACAAGTGTATATTTGTTTCTATGGCAGACTTGAGGGATGGCACATTGCAAATATCATGAAGGTTGCTTCATGGACCTGGATGTGGCACACCGAGAGTTGGAGTTTGATGAGATGATCTCTTCACTTTGAGGAGATGGATGTTTTGCAGATGGATGATGATGTTGGGATAGATGTGGTTGGTTTTATGCAGCACATTAGTACCAGACATCATGGACAACATATTGCAGAAGAAATGAGGGCTACTTCACCTGAGCATGGCTTACGCTTATATGGAGATGGATTCTTGATCGAGTTGAGGATGTGACAGGATGTTCTGAGAAACAACTGATGGTGGCATGAGGATGTGCATTCTCATGGTTTGAGCGTGACAGTTGGATTAGCTACCCAACTAGTTTAGACATGGGGGAGCTCAATGTGCAGAGATGTGTTAGCATTGTGTTGGAGTATCATGGAAGCAGTTCACATGAGGATGACACATGATGAGGTCGACACAGGAGGTTGTAGGAAGCATGTAGCTTGAGATGGCGAGGCCAGCCTTCCACGATAGAGAGCAGCATGTGGATATTGTGATGAGATGGTCGATGGTCATGGATTGAGATGATTTCCGATGTATGACATACTGGTGGGGTGTATACCTTGGTATGGTGATCTTGGTGACAGATGGTTTCCAGGATGAGACATGATGGAGACAGTGGTTCTACATATGTTGCAGAGATGGTTGCAGTATGTGGAGGAGTTGACATCATGGGTGAGATGGTTGTTGATGATCTTGGTGGATGGCTACCAAGATGGCATGTTGTCGAGGACGACAACGACTTTAGGTGGAGGAGGATGTTAGGACCTGTGGTTCACCCGAGGTGTGACCACGTTCGGAAGCGAACGAACGGTTGAAGTAATAGATGTGTGAGCTCACGACTTCATGTGCGACAGTGATATGTTATAATGCGCACAAGGAAGAGAGTGAGGAGGTGTTTATATGGCGTGGGGAGTAGTTGGTTCAATTCACGGGCTGACCTACAAACATGGGCAAGCCGACATGTATGATGGGCGAGTTTGTGATGGAGTAGGGGCGTTGGACGAGTCAGCTTGGGTAGCTCAACTCGCCCTGCCGTTGGTATAAGTTAACATTGCGTTGGAGTCATTTGGCATCACATCTTCGCTCATCCAACAAAGGAGAAGTGTGTGGGATAAAGAGTAGCCGCAGCATAAAGGAGAAGGATGCAGATTGGTTATGCGCCCGTTCTTGGGCGAGGCTACACGAGGAAACACATTGTCTTGGTTTGGGTGAGGGCGCGGGTAGAGGAGCGCCCGCCAGTCGAAGAGTAGGGCATGCACGGGTGTGGCACCCGGTTGTGCGACAGAGCACCCGATGGTTGAACGAAGGCGTTGGTGCCTGGTTTGTGCGACGACTTGGCACAGGTTCTTGGGTGACTTAGGTGAGCGCCTGCCCGTCGTGCAAGTGTGCTCGGTGTGACTTTTGGTGAAGTGTTGAGATTGTGAATGGAGGTGTGACTAGTGCGGAGGCGCCTGTGTGTGGCAACTTGGTTACGACGAGGCACGCCCAAGTTGGACAAACAACAAGATCGTGAGACGAGGTGACCTTAGGGTTGGTGAGTCGTGCGACAACCGTGCGGAGGTGCCGACGAGCTGGGCAAGAAAGTTTGCCGAAGTTGGAAATTTGGCTAAGTATAAATTTGGGGTTTCCCAAGGACTTAGCCTATACTTTGTAAAAGTGAAGATTGTATAATATATTGATTTGGGTAGACTCATATTGCAGGGAGTTGCCCCTCCCTTTATATTGTTGTGCATTTATCTTGTATAATGTTGTTTATGTGAATGTTATGGGCTTTCACTTGTATAAAGGATAAAGAAATAATATTTGGTAACGAAAATAAAACTAAGTATGGAATGTTAGGCGTAGTCTACAATCGTAAGTATTGGTGAAAAGAAAATGATTAGTAGTGCCGCACCTCACTATAAGCGGTTGAAAGACTACCGCAGGTGTAGGGGCGTGACAGGGCTGGTCTGGCACACGGCGGCTCCACCCTACTCAGGTAAAACTTTTGACTCATTGCAGTTGTCTTCCCTCTTCTAAACTATCACAATTTTTCTATTTCACAATACTAACGCAGTCTCTTTGTTTTCATGTCCTGGTTTGTTTGGCATCAGGTTAGACGCCTATTCTAACTCAGGAAACCCTCCTTGCACAGGGTCTAGGGTTCCAGGTATGCACATTTCCTTCGGCCGAGCCCTCGAATGAAAAGTCTTCATTCATTTATAGATGGAAGGTTAGCAAAGGGATATTCCTTGACTGTGACCCTGTCAAGTTTGAATGGAAGTTCATGAGGCTGAGCTCGGGTTCTACGTGTGTAGTTTTGTTTCCTTTATTATAGGAATTTGGCATTAAGCCATAGTTTTAGTTCATGACTCGGCCCTTGGGGTATGGCACAACTGTGCGTAGCCATGCTGCAACATGCTTCCCTCTTGCTATTGGAATGTAAACTAAAATACTCTGGTGTTTAATTCAGATATCGACGTTTATTCATTTACTATTCTTATACCACATGCTCTGAGGATATATTTGTGATAGATGGAATGTGAAGTTTTCTTCCATGGATGCCTGGTTCGGCCAGCGGTAGACTCTGTAAATGTGATTTATTATCTGTCCATAATATACAGTTTTTGTTGAATGTATCTTGTATTTGGTTTCGGTCTCGGACCCGCTTACTGCCGCAGACATTATGACACTCTGTTAGGTTCTTTGTTTGTTCCTTAGGGTTTTGTTGCTTAAAATACCTTACTTAAGGATTTGTAATACCAGGGTATGAGACCTGGTCGCACTTAAGGACTGTTGTCTAGCATAACTAGGCTCAGACTCTGCTCTTAAGTTGTTGTCCCACGGCACTGTAGCTCAGCCTTGGCTACAACACACCGTGGGCTCTATTTCCATGTATTGCTAGCAAGATAGATCGATAACGCAGGAGTCTTTTTTTATACCATTTACAGAAATTATCTTTGGTTCTGAGAAATGTCAATTTCCAACCAATGTTGCGTGTGAAATAGTTTCAAAATATGAATAATTATGACCCTTCCCGGTCTTTCTATATCATGCACAGTTTCTTGCTTCACTGTTTTATCGTAATTATTAATGCAGAAAGTTCCTTTTCCGATTGGTTTCCATTGCATGGCACTGTTTCTAGATATCGATGTACGTTCCTTACCATAGAATTTTCTTTGTCTGTATCTACACTTGTGGAAACACTACATTGGCCAATGCAAAACCCGTGTACCACTTTTAATTAGATAAAGAAACAGAGGGATGTTATTATGACTCTATGCTAAGGTAAGCCCTATACCTATCGCCATCCTGCTATCATCTCATGACCCCAATGTATAAACCCTCGGGTTCACATTAACTCTAATTAATGACCTCTGATGAGACTAACTCACAGAAGTTAACTTCCAGTTTAATACAATTATTAATTGAAGTCCTCTGATAAGACTAGTTTACAGAAAGAAATCCTTCAGTTCACTGCAAATATTAATGAAATTCAGGTTAACACCTCGTACCTGGTTTTCTGTCCAATAAGTAATTCCAAGAATAAGTCACCTCTACTTTCTGCAGTTAGCCATCCACCCGACCATGAGATTGTTCTTTGAAACCAATCTTCCCCCTGGCTCACTCAAAGACAAACAATCTTTGACAATTGTTTGCGCTCTGTGCCCTTACCATCTGGTCATCACCAGACTTGGCAAGCTTCCTTTCTCCTGCTCACTGTCGGTCCTCTACCATACAGTTCTTCCCCTTTTCTTCCTTTTCCTCGGAAGTCACCCACGATGGAGGGGGAGGCAGTTAGGGTTTGCAACTGTTTCTTTTTATTATTAAAAAAAAAGAAGAAAAAAGAACATAACTTCCCTCCTCTGAAGTTACATGATATTCCCCTGACCAGGAACTCATTTCTTTTATTTACTAATAATAAAATGTCAATTTATATAGCATATAATACCATCATCCATCAATTTGTTTCTTTTCCTTTTAACTATGGTAAATAAAATATTTACAAAATTCTGGGGATATTACATCTCCCCCCTTGAGGTTGGACATCGCCCCGATGTCCTTCAGTTATAAACAGCTCTAGGTAAGCCTGTTTCATGAATTCTTCATCCTCCCAAGTGGCCTCATCAGGCCCAAAGTGCTGCCACTGCACTTTAACTTGGGTAATAGCTCGCTTCCGCAACAGTACTTCTCTCCAGTCGAGAATGTTCAACGGCTCGACCAATATTTCTCCTTCCGGTTCGACCTGTATATCCTGCCACCTGATTACATGTTTGGGATCATAAACATATTTTTTTAATACGGAGACATGGAAGACATTGTGGACTCGTATGTGACTTGGCAAGGCGAGCTGGTAAACCACCGGCCCAATTCTTGCTAAGACCTGGAATGGTCCACAATATTGAGGTGCCAACCTGGCACACCCGCTCCATTGCAATGTATTCCTTTTTGCTTGGATCCTCACATACACATGATCACCGACTTGGTATTCTTTAAACCTCCTCTTCCGGTCAGCCAAGTTCTTTTGCCTATCCTGAGCGGCTTTTAAGTTAGACCGTACCTTTTTGACCATATCCTCCATTTCCTTGAGCATTTCCGACCGTAACATTAATTTGTCTTCTGGTCCACCCCAGCTTGAGGGGGTGCAACACTTCTGCCCGTACAAAACCTCAAAGGGGCTCATTTGTAGTGAGGTATGATAGTCGTTATTGTATGCAAATTCAACCAAGTGCAAATACTCCTCCCACTTAGTGCGTTGTTGCATCACATATGCCCTTAACATGTCTTCCACCACCTGGTTTACTCGCTCTGTTTGTCCGTCGGTCTGGGGGTGATACGTTGTACTGAAATTCAGTTGTGTCCCTAATTCTATAAATAATGTTTTCCAGAAAACTGATGTGAATTTCACGTCACGGTCTGAAATTATTGTCCTTGGTAGCCCATGCAATCTAAATATGTTTTGCATAAAAATATGTGCAATCTGTACCGCTTTGTAGGTGGACTGCACAGGTATAAAATGCGTTGCTTTACTCAATTTGTCTACCACCACCATCATAGAATCGTTATTCTTCCTTGTCTTAGGCAGTCTTGTTATAAAGTCCATATACATGGTTTCCCACTTCCATTCCGAAATGGGTAATGGTTGCAATAACCCCGCCGGGTGTTGATGTTTTGCCTTAATTTGTTGGCACTCCAAACATCGTGCCAAATACTCAGCCACATTCTTCTTCATACCCAGCCAATAATATTCTTTCTGAAGTGTTGTGATCACTTTCTGATATCACGAGTGCCCAACATAATGACTTCTATGAAATTCATCCAAAATTAGATTATGAATGTTGTTTTTATTAGGCACATACAATCTTTCCTTGTAATACGTCATTCCAGCAGCATCCACAGTGTAATCTTGCTGTTTTTCTTTGGTGGTAGAGTGTTGTACTTGCTGTCTTATTTTCTGATACACCATATCCTACTCTGTTGTCCTTTGAATCATCTCTGCAAAGGGGCTTTTCCACTCGCTGGATGAAATTTCATATAAACTTTGTAATTTTCGACTTAAGGCGTCTGCCACCCGGTTCTCTTTTCCTTTCAAATGTTTGATCTCGAAATCAAAACCACCTAGGAAATCCACCCACCGTGCTTGCCTAGAATTTAGGGTGGGTTGACTGAAATAATTGGTTAGACTGTGGTGGTCTGTTAATAATAAAAATTTTCTTCCCATAAGGTAATGTCACCACATTTTCAAAGCGTGAATGACGGCTGCTAATTATAAATCATAGGCAGAATATTTCTGCTCATGTTCCTTCAGTTTCCTGGATTCGTAACCAATTATCTTCCCTTCCTACATCAACACACCTCCTACACCTTCTTTGCTTGCGTCAATGCACACCACATACTCTTTGTTAGGATCAGCTATGCTTAAAATGGGGATGGTGGTGCATAGGTGCTTAAGCTGCTCAAAACTTTTTTGATATTCCGGGGTCCATCTGAAGGCTCTTCCTTTTTCCTGCAAGGAAGTGATAGGATACGCTACTCTTGAGAATCCTTCCACAAATCGTCTGTAATAACCGGCTAATCCCATGAAGGATCTGATGTCTGCCACGTCCTTTGGTACTGGCCATTCCATTATAGTCCTTATCTTTTCGGGATCTACCACGATCCCTTCCTTCGTGATTATATGGCCCAAGTACTGTATTTCTTCCTTGAAGAAGTCACACTTGCTAAACTTGGCATATAATTGGTGTTCCTGGAGGGTTTGCAACACTAATCTAAGGTGCTCCTTGTGCTCTTCCATGGTGCGGGAATATATCAGTATATCGTCAATAAAGATCAACAAAAATCTGTCCAAATATTGGTGAAATATGTTATTCATTAAACACATAAAAGTTGCTAGGGCGTTAGTTAACCCAAAGGGTAGCACCACAAACTCGTAAAGTGCATACCTTGTTCTAAAGGCAGTCTTAGCTATGTCTTCCTCCTTAATTCGGATTTGGTGATAACCTGATCGCAAATCGATCTTGGAAAACACTGTTGCTCCTTTCACTTGATCAAAGAGTTCATCAATCCGAGGTAAAGGATACTTGTTTTTGATGGTCAATTTATTCAACTGACAATAATCTATGCACATGCGAAGGGTCCCATCCTTTTTCTTAACAAACAACACTAGAGCCCCCTAAGGAGACACACTGGGGCGAATGTTTTGTCTAGCAGTTCCTGTAACTACATTTTTAACTCTGTCAACTCAGGTGTACTAATTCTGTAGGGTGCTCGAGACACTGGTGCTGCCCCTGGTACCAACTCGATAGTAAAGTCTATATCCCTCTTAGGTGGCAGTTTGGGAATCTCCTCTGGAAACACATCAACAAATTCTTGTATCACAGGGATGTTGTCCAAAGTGGTTGTTTTATCTTTTGAGTTAGCATAGCCCACTTGGATGGCATACATATGACACCCCTTTCTAATGCATTTTGCCAATTGAGAGGTAGTTATTGGCCGAATCTACACAGATCACTTAATCCCCTGCAGCTTTTGCCTTACTCCAAGTTCATCTCTATAATAGATAGTCTTTGTTTTGCAGTTGACTAGGGACCAGTGTTTTTCTGGCCAATCCATACCAATAAGGACATCATAGGAACCAAGGGGAAGTACATTCAAATCTGCCTTTATTGACTGTCCTATTATCTTTAAGGGGTAGTTATTGACCTTAGCAAGTACTCTTCGCTTGGCCCCTGTAGCCAGTTGTACTAACCATGGGTTCCTAAATTTAACAATTTGCAATTTACAGTGCTCCACAATCTTAGGACTAATGTAACTTAATGTGCTCCGGGGTCAATTAAAACAGTTACAGTAAGGTCTGGGATTTTACCTTCGAATTCCACCATGGTTGACTGGTACTCCAGCTGACGATCTTCCAGGGTCGTATTAATTCTTGGTAGGTTGCGTCCTACATCACCGACTGTAGATGCTTCGTGGATTTGGGAAACATGTTCAGTCCCCTTTCGTTGTGGGCAATTTTTAACGTAGTGAGGTCCACCGCAGCCCCAACATTGCATCAGAGGTCTTGCTGTCCCATCACTATCCATCTTCCTCGGTTGTTCACTGATTCTGGACTCATTAGCAGGCTTTGATCTAAGTGAATTCTTCTGTAAATTTCTGTTGTTCTGTCCCTTGGCGAAACTCTTGTTACTACTACCACGATTCCCTTTATTGTTTATAGTCATTTTGCTGCTTCTCTTATCATTCCATTTCTTACCCAAAATTTCTCCCTTTTGTTTACTTTGCTGGTAACAGATCCTGGCTTTACGTATTACTTCATCCATGGTCTTTGGATTATCAAACTCGATTCTTTCCCTCATGCTTAGGGGTAAACTACTGACAAACCTCTGTACTTTTGCCTTTTCCTCTCGAATATAAGGTACATAACACAATAAGGAAGTAAAGCGAGTAATAAATTCATCCATAGTTTGTTGTCCCAACCGCAAGTCATGGAACTCCCTAGCCTTCTCGTCATAGAAACGCTTAGTCAAGTATCTTTCTTTAAAGTACCTCTAAAAATTTTCCCAGGTAATATTCTGCTTGCTTACTCCTTTTACAATTTTAACTTCTTCCCACCACAGGGTGGATTTTCCCTGCAATTAGAAAATAGCCAACCGTGCTTTGAGGTTGTGGTCATACTCGTATAGCTGGAAATATTTATTCATATTAATCAACCATGCTTCAGCGGCTTCCTCCAATTCTCCATCAAAATGCGGTGGTTTAATCTTGTGGAATTCCCCTTGCAACTCTATCCATTGCCTTTTTGAGGTGTTCTACTTGGAAGCATGATCAGACCGTTCCTCTTGTTCCTCCTCCCTTCCTTCTGTCCCCTCGGGTCCTCTATGGTGACCCCGCTTCTCAGACTCCCTTTGCTGCTCAGCACTTGGATTCAGTGGTTGTTGGTTTTGCTTGTCAGATAGGCTTTTTATAATTCTTTCTTGTTCTAAAGTTAACCTTGGGTTATCTTCACATAGATAGGCCATTTCATTTTTCAACTCCTGCACAGTCTCAAGTATTGCGAGATTCGTATTGCGGGCCTCTTCTCCAAGTTGTACCCATAATTATGGGTTATTTTCATGACCTGTTACAGGCCCTTGACCCATCGGAAACCTTTGTGAGACATTGTCTGCTCTTCTCATCTTGGTAGTCTATTGTTTCCCTGTACTCAACCTAAGGAAAGTGACAGAAGGATGCTTAATGCTTTAACTGTTTTTTTTTTTTTTAAAACATAACTCGTAAAATTGAACTGGAACAAAACGCTATTACTTTTATCTGTCCTTGCTTATTTTAATATGAAGATATACTTCCCAAAGGCCACAGTTTTTGAAACTGGGCTCTGATACCAATTGTAATGACTCCGACTTGGGTAAATTTTTATTTTATTTATTTATTTATTTATTATTTATTATTTTATTTTGCTATGGTATGTATTACCCTCACTAGCTCACATGACTCGTTGACATAACTCTATACATCGTTGGAAATCCTAATGTTTAATTTTGGCACATGTTTGTATGCAGTTATGGATTTTTTCCCTGTTCCAACGTAAAAGTTTTGAGGCTCATTTACTTGCCGCTTGGGTGACATGCAAATGTTGTCCACGTGGCATTAGAAAGTCTGGTAACTCTTCCGCCTTCATATGGCATGGATAAGGTGCCATTAAATTTGGCTGTCCGTCCTGTACGTGGTTGGCAGATCGAGTCCCATCGTCGTGGGTAGTCCCACTTCAATCGACGGTGGGGATCCCTCCTTGCTATCCGACGGCTGTCGTAGACTTGCGGGTTTCAACCTATGCCTCGGTCTAGGGTGGTGAAGCTCATTTGGAAAGGTAGCTCCTCGCGAAGCCAGCTCTGGTAGGCTCATCCCATGCCGCCCGAAGCGCCGAATTCTCAATTCTGGTTTCACTACTGGCGAATTTTGGGTCCATTGCTCCCTTCAGGTAAATAAATTTTGTGGTGAAATTGTTCTATGTGATTTTCCAGGCTAGCACAACCCTTGTTCTGCGTTAACCATTACCTCGTCCTGCCTTCCTCTGTTTGCAGAGTTCTGATCTCGAGGGTGATAGTCTATTGTAGCTCTGAAGGCGCTGGTCTGGCACACGGCGGCTCCACCCTACTCAGGTAAAACTTTCAACTCATTGCAGTTGTCTTCCCTCTTCTAAACTGTCACAATTTTTCTATTTCACAATACTGACACAGTCTCTTTGTTTTCATGTCCTGGTTTGTTTGGCATTAGGTTGGACGCCTATTCTAACTCAGGGAAACCCTCCTTGCACAGGGTCCAGGGTTCAAGGTATGCACATTTCCTTCGGTTGAGCCCTCGAATGAAAAGTTTTCATTCATTTATAGATGGAAGGTTAGCAAAGGGGTATTCCTCGACTGTGACCCTATCGAGTTTGAATGGAAGTTCATGAGGCTGAGCTCGGGTTCTACGTGTGTATTTTTGTTTTCTTTGTTATAGGAATTTGGCATTAAGCCATAGTTTTAGTTCATGACTCGGCCCTTGGGGTATGGCACAGCTGTGTGTAGCCATGCTGCGGCATGCTTCCCTCTTGCTATTGGAATGTAAACTAAAATACTCTGGTCTTTAATTAAGATATTGACGTTTATTCATTTACTATTCTTATACCACATGCTTTGAGGATATATTTGTGATAGATGGAATGTGAAGTTTTCTTCCATGGATGCCTGGTTCGGCCAGCGGTAGACTCTGTAACTGTGATTTATTATCTGTCTATAATATATAGTTTTTATTGAATGTATCTTATATTTGGTTTCGGTCTCGGACCCGCTTACTGCCGCAGGCATAATGACACTCTGTTAGGTTCTTTGTTTGTTCCTTAGGGTTTTGTTGCTTAAAATACCTTACTTAAGGATTTGTAATACCAGGGTATTAGACCTGGCCGCACCTAAGGATTTATGTCTGGCCTAACTAGGCTTAGACTCTGCTCTTAAGTTGCTATCCCACGACACTGTAGCTCAGCCTTGGCTACAATGCACCGTGGGCTCTATTTCCATGTATAGCTAGCAAGATAGACAGATAATGCAGTAGTCTTTGTTTATACCATTTACAGAAATTATCTTTGGTTCTAAGAAATGTCAATTGCCATCCAATGTTGCGTGTGAAATAGTTTCAAAATATGAATAACTACCCTTTCTGGTCTTTCTATATCATGCAGAGTTTCTTGCTGCACTGTTTTATCATAATTATTAATGCGGACAGTTTCTTTTCCGATTGGTTTCCATTGCATGGCACTATTTCTAGATATCAGTGTACATTCCTTACCACAAAGTTTTCTTTTTCTGTATCTACACTCGTGGAAACACTACGTTGGCTAATGCAAAACCCGTGTACCACTTTTAATTAGATAAAGAAATAGAGGGATGTTATTATGACTCTATGCTAAGGTAAACCCTGTACCTATTGCCATCCTGCTATCATCTCATGACCCCAATGTATAAACCCTCGGGTTCACGTTAACTCTAATTAATGACCTCTGATGAGACTAACTCACAGAAGTTAACTTCTAGTTTAATACAATTATTAATTGAAGTCCTCTGATAAGATTGGTTTATCGAAAGAAATCCTTCAGTTCACTGCAAATATTAATGAAATTCAGGTTAACACCTCACACCTGGTTTTCTGTCCAATAAGTAATTCCAAGAATAAGTCACCTCTGTTTTCTGCAGTTAACCATCCACCTGACCATGAGATTGTCCTTGGAGACCAATCTTCCCCCTGGCTCACTCAAAGACAAACAGTCTTTGACAATTGTTTGCGCTCTGCGCCCTTACCATTTGGTCATCACCAGACTTGGCAAGCTTCCTTTCTCCTGCTCACTGTCGGTCCTCTACCGCACAGTGCTTCCCCTTTCCTTCCTTTTCCTCAAGAGTCACCCACGGTGGAGGGGAAGGCAGTTAGGGTTTCCAATTGTTTCTTTTTATTATTAAAAAAAAGAAGAAAAAAGAACATAACTTCCCTCCTTAGAAGTTACATGATATTCCCATGACGAGGAACTCATTTCTTTTATTTACTAATGATAAAATGTCAATTTATACAACATATAATACCATCATCCATCAGTTTGTTTCTTTTCCTTTTAACTATGGTAAATAAAATATTTACAAAATTTTGGGGATATTACAGGAATGTAGATTGTCTGGGCCTGTTCATTTCAGCGATCGAACGACCCAAAAGTAACTCTGCCTCAGGATCTTCTCCTCTTTGCTCTTCTACAAAAACATTTTCCTCTCTGCTCTAGCTATCTCTGGCTCTCACTCACAAACGTTGATTTCTCTCACACACATGCTTAAGCACCATTAACCTAGAAAGTCTGCAAGGTTATTAAAACAAAAACGAGAGAATTAGATATGGAAAATTGTTGTTGATGTTGAGAAATCAAATCAAATTAAACCAATAGAGCCAGATCTCCCTCACCTCATCCATCCAACCAGAAGAGGAATGGAGTTGTCTTGGCCAGTTTGGTTCAGTGATCGAATGGTAGACCTAGAAACGTCACTTACTTCATCTGCCATATGCCTTCTCTTATAGGGCCTTTTCCCTTAACCCTTCCCTTACTGCCTTCACCCAACGGAGTCATGCCCAACCACACTCCCTTACCTTATGCCAGGATGGACAGGAAGGATTAGATGGATGAGAACGTCGAGTCCAGCGGCCTACTGTTACAATGCGGGTCCTTTTGCGAGCAAGTGATTTGTCGTCCTCCTCCCTTCTTCCCTTCCTCCTCTTTCGGTTCTTATTCTTGGGAAATCTACCCACCAAACATGGTGCCAGTTCAACCCAAACCCGAGTATCAAACTTAGCGGACTTCTTTGATTTAGCTCCGGCTAAGAAAAACTTTGTAGAGCTAGAGCCTATTGCTATGGGCATTTCTTCCACCTATAGTGGTCCTAAGAACCCGCTTACACTTGATACCTTGGGTCGCTTAGCCTGTGTTTCACGCTTAGCGAATGGAGATTGTCTTGGCTAGTTTGGTTTAGCGATCGAACGGTCGAGAAATACCTCGCCCTAGGATCTTTCCATCTCTTCTCTTATTGAAGAACTTTTTCCTCTTTGCTCTGCGCTCTCTCTCGTTTTCACTCAGAGGCGTTTATTTCATGCACTCCCCACATAACCACAACAATAACTCCATTCCACTCTATTGGTAACCAAAAATACATATACTCCATTCCACTCCATTGGTAACCAAAAATACATATAATACATATATAATGAGTGGGAGTTGAAATGGGATAAAGAATATAGATTTTATTCAGGGAAGGAAAATTTTAGGAGTTAATATTTATAGGTGGGTTAATTTTTCATATTTTTTGAATTTTTTTTTTACTAATTTTTATTTGTTTTTTAATTATTTTACCTTAAAAATAGCTAAAATATTATATCCACTAATATAAAATCATTTGAAATCTAAATATTTTTACCAAAATAGTACCAAATTTTTTACAATTTGCTTATTAAAGATTAATAAAATTCACCAAAAGTTTATAAACCGTATAATAAACTTCTATCCTTAAAATTTTTCAGCATGAAAACCTAAATTGACATATTAATTTTTTTACATATTAAATTATTTTATTAAAAATTTAATGATCCTTATTTTAAAATTAAAATACACATAAACAAAAAAAACACTTACACTTATATTATAATTGGGAATTAAAATAAAATAAAGAAAAAAGATTTTATCTACTTAACTATACTAGAAAAACCAAATTAACCTATTAATTTTTTCAATATTAAATTATTCTATTAAAAAATATCTTAATAATAATCTTTATTTTAAAATTGATACATTAACATAATGTCATTCCCACATCATATTTTTGTGCTCCATCAACAATATTAATTTTTTTTTAATCTATTTGAATAGCTATTTTAACGTAAAATCCACTAATATAAAATCATTGGAAATCTAAATATTTCTATCAAAATAATACCAAATTTTTCACAATTTGCATATTAAAGACTAATATCGACTAATATATATATCCAGTAATATAAAATCATCGAAAATCTAAATATTTCTACCAAAATAGTACCATTTTTTTACAATTTGCATATTAAAGACTAATAAAATTCACCAAAGTTTATAAACGTTAAAATAAACTTCTATCCTTAAAATTTTCCAATTTAATTACCGTGAGAAAACTTCAATTGAATTTTTTTTTTTACATATTAAATTATTTTATTAAAAATTTAATGATCCTTATTTTAAAATTAAAATACACATAAACAAAAAAAACACTTACACTTATATTATAATTGGGAATTAAAATAAAATAAAGAAAAAAGATTTTATCTACTTAACTATACTAGAAAAACCCAAATTAACTTATTAATTTTTTAGATATTAAATTATTTTATTAAAAATTCTTAATAATAATCTTTATTTTAAAATTGATATATTAACAAAATGTCATTCCCACATCATATTTTGTGTTAATCAAACAATATTAAAAAAATATTATCTATCTGATAGCTATTTTAACATAAATCCAAATTGACATTTTAAATTTTCTATTTATTCTATTAAAAAAACCTTATTGATGATCCCTATTTTAAAATTAAATTCTCCAATAAAATCAAAACATCCAATAAAATTCCAGACTAAAAATTAACATAATCTCCCTCGTTTGACATTCGTTATTTTTTATAAATAAATTTAACTTTATGGTATTAAATTTATTATTTATTTTTAATATGAAATTATTTTTATTATAATAATTATTTAAATAATATAAACATCATAATTTTTTTTAAAATCTAAAAAATTTTTTTTATTCCGTCTTTATCATTAATTTTTATATGAAATTATTAAAGATTAATTTTTACAATCTAAATTTATTATTAATCATTAAGTAAATTAATTCAAAATTAATATAAATATTATTTAACATTTAAAATTTTTGAAATATTAATAATTTATTTCATATTTTATTGCGTTTTAAATCAAAATATCAAGCTACTCTTTTATATTTTAAAAATACTTATAAATATACATAAAACTATTTAATATTAACTTAATAATATAATTATATTATTTTAATTTCATTTATGTATACAAATTATTGTATAAATATATACGGTTAAAGTGAAATTTAAAATAAGATAAAAAGATAAATATTTTCTCTAAACCATCTAAAATAAATTTAATTAAACTATTAATTTATTCATTAACTAAGTTGTAATTATAAATAATATTATTACAACAAAAAAAATGGTAAAAGTTAATTTGTTGTCATCTCTAGTAATAGAGTGAAATAACTGTTATTTTCTCTATCAAATTTGAAATCTTAACATAATAACAAAATAAATAATAATCTTGTTATAGATTATTCTTACCTCACTTTAAATTCAATTTTATTTTAAAAATAATAAAATAATAAAAAAATAATAATAATAACCAACTACAGACATTTCATTGATTAATAACAATCTTAAGAATTTAACTTCTTTTACTTTAACCCAAAAATTAGCGTCTATGCTACTGAAACTTAAGGCAAGTTTGATTAATAACAATCTTAAGAATTTAACTTCTTTACTTTTAAGTAAAAAATTAGCGGCTATGCTACTGAGACCTAGGGCAAGTCTGAGCATGTACGCTACACAATCCTCAATGATGCCCGAGCTAGTCGATTGAGGATTGAGTCTCATTCTACACGTCAAGAAAATGGTCATTGCACTGTACGCCTCAGAGAAAGTGACAACCTGACCCATTGAGTTTTGAATTTATTGAACTCTAGGGTTATAACCAGGTCCCATTGTTCACGTTAGATAAAAATAAACAGAAATACCAGATATATACACAATACACCAATGAACATAATCGAGAGTGATTTTTGAGAAAGCAGGAAGTTTTAATTTCAAATGCCTACTGCCATGGCTCCAATGGAGGGAAGATATAAAACTGTTATGGATTTGAATAGAAAAACTCATAGACAAGTGCAGTGAGGCCATGTTGATGAAGGCATAGATTGAGAAATAAAATTGAGAAGGTTAAGTAGAAAGAGAGAGGTTAATAAGGTAAAAATTGTAACATCAGACTTGAAAATATTCTAAGTCTCACTCTTTTACTTTCTATGTCCAGTCTGTCTTCTACGTCTAAGTCTTTCAGATTCCATCAGTTTCAGTCTTCAAAATGATGAGTCTCAAAAGTGTTTTCTAGTTTGGAGTCATGAAACTATGTTTCAATGCATTATTAAGATTCAGTTATGGATGAGAAGAAATGACCTAAAAGTAGTAAGATTAAGTGTGAAACAGAGTAGTCTGCAACAGAATAACGAAATGACCTAGGAGTAGTAAGATTAAGTGCGAAACATCGTAGTCTCCAACAAAAATAACCAAAATCCACTGCACTTCCCTCTGTTAGATATATGATTCTCATAAATATGAATATATTTTATTTGATGATAGTCAACATGAAATGTGGGGGACTAGACTAAAATAAGAGTAAGTGTGAAAGTGGGAACTGTGACTGAAATAAAAGTGTGAAAGTGAGGAACCGTGACCAGAATCAACCAAAATCGTGGATTTGTTTCTTAAATTTTATGATTATATAAACAATTTAATAGGGAATACACGATATTTATTTAGATAATTTATTTATGAGATTATAATTCATTATGATTGATTTTGTGAGCATTCACACATTAACTTAATCTTTATAACTATTTCTTAACCAGCAAGCAATAAGATATTTTATAACCAACTGCAGAGTACCTTAAAAACATTGCCCATTGCTCCATAATAGTAGTGTTCATTCCTTCCTTTGGGGTAGTGCCTACTCTGTCGTTTGCATTGTTTTTATCTTCTTTATCTGCTAGCCGAGACATTGGAAGCAAAAATTTTAAATAATAAATAAATAAATATATATATATATATATATAAAACAAATTTACATATAAATTTATAATTTAAATTATACAAATTTATTATTAATTTAAAAATATGAAATCATAATAACACCACAAACAAGCACAAATAAGAAGGGGTTTGAGAAATAGCTACATTGTACCTGTATGATTGGAAGAAAAGCTGGAAACATGAAATAATTAACAAACCAACATCATTAACGTAAAAAGTCTAGAAATAATTAAAGTTACTAAAACAGAAACCAGACAATTAGATAGCTGAAACCAGACAATTAGATAGCTGCTAATACAGGGAAATCAAATTTATTTTACCTCATCCATCTTATTATTAGAAGAGGAATGGACATTTTGTTGGCCAATTTGCTTTATCTTTCAAACAGCTCAGAAATACTTCTGCTTTACGAATTTCCCGTCTCTGCTCTTGCTCAGGAACTTCCTCTGTTTATCTCACGTTATTCTAGAGCTCGGGCGTTAATCTCACACCAGCACCAGACAAATACATAATAACTATAAATAGCTTTTGCCTCTATGAGCTAAGACAATATTGTGCAAATTTGCTGACGTCAGAGGAAACATTTATGAAAAAATAGATACTGACGCGAATGCTACTTGGTCAAACGAATCAAAGGCGGATGGATCAATTAAATAAATGACAAAATCCTCTGCAAGGAAATCTCCCTTTGCATCTCTGTAACTGTTGCCCCTGCCTCTACCTATGCTGCTTAAACCACTGATGTCTGCTCTGTTGTTTCTAGACTTGATGGTTAAGGTTCTGAATAAAAAGTTAATGTTGCTTCTTGCGCTTAATTTTTTTTATATACATTTATTATTAATTTTTTGAGAACCAGTACAAAAGGTGTGAAGCATGCAAATTTCATGATATACTGTGGGGTATTGATGTGTTTCCCCGAATGTTTGATGTTGACCTAAACGACCAAATCTTTCAGCCGGTATCTGAGGAGGAGTTACTGAGAACCATGAAATCCTTTAAAAAAGACAAGTGTCGGGTCCTGACAGATAGAATTTTTCATTCACTTTTTCGATCTTATAAAATCAGACCTGTTGAGGATGGTGGAAGCTACAAGGATGTCAGTCAGCATGGATCAAAAGACCACCTTCGCTAATATAGCTCTCATTCCTAAAAAAGGAGATGCGGAATCCTTTAAGGACTTTACACTGATATCGCTTTGCAACATCTCTTTCAAAATTATATCAAAGATCATAGCTAAAAGAATAAAAGGAACCTTTTCAAAATATCTAACAAAGGAACAACATGCTTTTCTACAGGGAAGAAATATTCTAGATGTAGTCGCAAGCACACAGGAAGGACTGTTTGCTATACATTCCAAAAAAAGTGATGAGGTTATTCTCAAGATCGATCTCTGTAACGCATATGATTGCCTTGACTGGGGTTTCACTAGGTGTCTGCTCGCAAAGATTGGCTTAAGAGCCAGCATGATTAACTGGATCATGGCTTGCGTCGAAAGGGTGGACTATGCAATCATCATCAATGAGATACCATCTCCTTTTTTCCGCGCGGCCAGAGGTCTCCGCCAAGGATGTCCCGTTGCGCCGCTCTTGTTCATCTTGGCCATGAACTCGCTTAGCCTTCATATCAACAAGGCTGTCATGGAAAACAAATGCCGACCCCTGAAAATTTGCAGAAATATTTCTATCTCTCATAATTTATTTGTAGACGATATTATTCTTTTCGGAATGTTTTGCAGGTTCACCTGGATTTGTTTCTATGGAATCCTAAAAAAATTTCAAATGGCCACAAGGTTGCAAATAAACTGTGTGAAGTCAAATATTTTCCACAATGACTCCAACCAGGATGAAGTTGAATGGCTGGTTAGCCTTTTTGGAATCAAAGCACAATCCGTCAATCTTGGCATTAAATATTTGGGTTTTCAGATAAAAACAAATGGGTACTCAAAGGCGGATTGGAATTGGATGTTAGATAGATACTACAGGAAGATCTCTGCATGGGAATATAGATGTCTTACATTGGCGGAAAGAGTGACCCTGGCTCAATCAGTTTTGAACCATCTCGCGGTTTATTGGGCACACCTATATTTCCTCCCCGTGAATACTATTCAAAATATGAACAAACTCACAACGAACTTTATTTTGGGTGGTCAAGCGGGGAAAATGAAATACCACCTCACAAAACAGTCCAGTATCTCGCTGCCAAAGAGCATGGTTGGGTGGGGTTTGCTCGACTTGCGCACCTTCGGGAAGGCTCTCCTATGCAAGTCATTGTGGAGAGCGATTCATAGTGAAGGATCATGGAGTTCTATTGTACAGAAGAAATATATGGGCATGAAGGATCTAACTTTTTGGTATAGGGAGCGCAGGATTGGAGCCCCATACGGTTCTTCAATTTGGCTCAGCTTTTGTAAGGTAGAGAATTATTTCTTGAAGAACCTAATTTGGCGTTTTCAATCAGGCAACAAGATCCTCATCGAGAAAGATCTATTGCTGTGTGGCGCCGAGGAGATCAACGTGCCTGTATCTCTATTAAATTTTCTTCACATACGGGGACATTTCTTTTGGGGCAGTTTGATTGCGGAATGGCAGGGATCTATTCCATTGTGGAAAGATGCGGGATCTCTGGAAATGTCTGGTTCAATTTCCCTTCAATGGGAAGATACCAGGATATGCCTAAGGAACTATGGCTTTATCGTTCTGCAGTTTCTGACAGTCTTACCTGGAAAAATTCGAAAGGATTGAATATTGTGCGCGTTAAAGATGTTTATATGAACCTTATTGGCCTCAAGTAGCTCTCTCTCAATCCTATCTTCCCTCGCATTTTATGGAAGGCAGATTGCCCGCCCAAAATGATTTCCTTTGCCTGGCTATTGTTCCACAATAAGAATTTATCCTGGGAAAATTTAAAGAAGAGGGGATGGTATGGTCCTGGCCTATGTCCTATTTGCAGATCTGGGGAGGAAAATAATGAACATCTATTTTTAGAATGCAAAAGTTCCCGGAAATTATGGCATGCTCTGAAGAAACACTATGGTATCCAGCACTATATCCATGCATCAATCCTTGAAGCGATTCTCTGGTGCAGCGAACAAATGGAATCTTGGAGATCAATTTTCATTATAACTCTGTGGAGTATTTGGAAATGGCGAAACAACTCTATTTTCAACGGCTGCAAATCCCCTTTCCTGAATATCTTTCACAATATTGTTTCTCTGTATGAAGCTCTCCCGCAAAGGCCTCTCAAGCAAAATATCGGCGCTTACAAAGAACTTGCTGCAGATCCTTCAATTTATCCAAGGGCGTACTTCGACGGAGCTGAACAGAGGGGTCCCTGTGGTTGTGGTGTTTTTATTATGGTCAATGAAACAAATCAGTTCTTTATCCACTGGAATGGCGGGAGAGGTACAAACAGCAAAGCGGAGGCGATGGCCCTCGCTGGCCTCCTAAAATTTTGCCTCTTTATTAACATACAGGATATCACAGTTTATGGTGATTCAAAGGTGATGGTGGACTTTGTCTATGGGAAAAATCATATTTCCACGCCGCACCTTGCAAGATGGATGGATAGGATCAACTTTTATTGGGGAAACTTGGAAGGTGGCTCCATTCAACATATCAGCAGGAATCTAAACCAGCAGGCCGATTCACTGTCAAAAGAGGGTCTTCATGCTGCTCCTGGTCCATGGTTTTTGCAGAATTCATCTGAAGGGATTCTTTTTCATATACAGGATTTCTCTCTACCTGATCTCTAGTTTTCGCAAGCCTCTCTCAGGTTTTCTCTTTTGCTATTTCCTTCATATGTTATTGTACCTGCATTTTTCCCCCATGGGACCTCCTAAATTGACAACTTTTTGTCCAAAAGATGTAGTAAATATTGACGCTGATCGACTTGCATATGTCTTTCAATTCTGTGTTGCTAGTTTACAGTCTTCTACTTGTCTCCTGGCAGGTGCTGTATATTGAATATGATCCATGATATTTTTTATTTCTCTACCCCTGTTTTCGGGTCTTGTATTCAAAATCGGTTGTATGTGTCGCCTCTTTATATTCCTCATATAATAATATTATGGTTTTTTTTTCCTGAAAAATATATATATTATTTAATATTATAATTTATTTTTGAAATATTAATAAAAATATTTTTGGTTATATATATAAATAATAGACGTTATTCTTTAATATTTTATAAACCTATTTTAATAAATATAACAAATTATTTCTATCTAATATTTAATATTATATTATAATTTTTAATTTACAACAAAGTATTATATATATAAGGAAAATTAAAAAATAAAGTAATAACTTTTCTACCCTTATAAAACAAATTTAAAAATATTAATTTATTCATTGATAAAATGAAATCATCAAAAACATCAATAAAAATAAATAAAAAACAATATAACATTTATTTTATTTATATATAGATTATTATTTATATAATAGATCAATATAAAAAATAGTATTATCTTTATGAATAAGATAATAACAATATTAATATAATGTAATTATTAATAATAATTTTATTAATGATGTCTTGATTTTTATGTAAATTTAATTTCTTTCTTTAATTTTCTATATTTCATGTATACATCTATTATAATTAATAAATTAATTCAAATTATATATTGAATTTAGTAATTTAAATAAAATTAATATAATCATAAATCTGAATTATAGGTTAAAATATGAAATTATTATACTAATATTTATAAATAATTAATTATAAAAATAACTCATCAATATTTTCTTAATTTTAATTAGTATAATTTTTATCATTAATAATTTAGTGATTTTAAAAAAGGAGGATATGAAATCATTGATTTCAAATATATAAAATTAAGACATCACTACAACATTATTGGAAAAATGATTAAAGAACATTCTAGATAGTTATGGAAACAAAATTATAGTGAAGACTGACCCCAAAAAAACTAAAAAATTTATAATTTGACTTTAATGTAAGTGTTTATAATTGATTAAAGAATATAATGTCAAAGTAACTTTTATATAGATGTAATTTAGTGAAATAATTGATATAATGTGTGTGTTAATTAATATTTATAATGTATTTATTAATAAAAAATTAATATATAAAAAAAATATTTCCTTTTTAAATTAAATTTATAATGAAAATTTAAATCTTATAAATCATTTTTCATTTTAAATCATTCTATTTATTTCACAAATTAAA
>APFE031072867.1:213407-231807 GCA_000404065.3 Pinus taeda | reverse complement strand
CCCTAAGGCCCACCTCCTCCAACGTAGCCTCTCTCTTGCCACGTGCTCCTCTCCATCTGCGTAGTCCCTCCAAGTGTCTACGTGGGCCCCCTTCTCTACGAGGTCCTTTGGCCCCCTTAGCTCCCCTTTTAAGTTACAACGTTGTGCTACTAGGGAGTGACTTTATTCAAAAAGTGAGTTATGACCCCCTTCTCTCACCTTTTTATTTATAAATAACTATAGAAGTCAAAATTGAGCAAAATCGAAAATTCCAATTAGCCATGGCTAATTAGGAATATTACAGTCTCCCCTGACAAAATGTTGCTTGTCCTCAAGCAACTGAAGTGATGGATGCTGCAAAATTATCTCACTCTCCCAAGTGGCATCCTCATTCGGTAAATTCTTCCACCTCAACAAGAATTCCCAGACCGTCCTGCTCCACAGCTGCCTCTCCCTAGTATCAATAATAGCCTCTCGCTACAACACCAAATGCCCCTCATCATCCATGGGTGGTAGCTCATTTGTCACTGTCACTTGCTGCCCCAATGCCTTCTTCAGGGATGATACATGAAAATCATTATGAATCTTGCTGCCTTGGGGCAGCTCCAACTCATACGCAACCTGTCCAATCCTGTGTATCACCCTCTATGGCCCATAAAAGCAGGGCTTGAGCTTCTCAGCCCCCTTCTGCTTCAGTGATGACTGTCGTTATGGCTGTAATCGTAGCTAGACCAAGTCCCCTACCTCAAACTGTCTCTCCACCCGACCCCTGTCAGCATACAACTTCTGCTGGTTCTGTGCTGTAGCCATATTATCCTTGAGAGCTCGGAGAATATCCTAACTCTCTTGGATCCAAATCTTGACTCTCGGAGCCTTGCTAGCACCAAACATCACGCCAACAAAAGATAAAGGATGATATCCATACAAGGCATAGAATGGTGAAATACCAATGGACATGTGATGTGTAGTGTTGTGGCAGTACTCCCCCAGATGCAACCACTTCAGCCATGCTCACTGCTGCACACTGACATAGTTACGCAAGTATCCCTCCAGCCACTTGTTAACTATCTCTATCTGCCCATCCGTCTATGGGTGATAACTGATACACGGTGTCAAATCTGTCCCCACCAACTGGAAAAACTCTTGCCAAAACCCATCCATGAAACGGTTGTCCCTGTCACTGATGACAGTATTAGGAAGACCATGTAGCCTAAAGACCTCTTTGAAGAACAACTCGGCCACCTACGCTGCTGTGTAGTGTGCAGATATGGCGAAAAAATGTGCATACTTTGTCAATTGATCAACGACGACAAAGATACAATTCTTGCCCTGTACCATGGGCAACCCTGTGATGAAGTCCATCAAAATACACCCCCATTTCCCCTCCAGAATGGGAAGAGGCTACAATAATCCTGTGGGATGGCTCATCTCCCCCTTGTTCCTCTAGAAAATATCGCACTCCCGTATATGTTGGAGTACGTCCTCTTTGAGGCCCTTCCATGAGAACCTCTCTCTAATGGCCCTGTAGGTTTTGGTAAACCCTTAATGGCCGATCAATGGTGAATCATGTGATGCTTGAAGTATCTTCTTCTTGAGCTGAGATGCCTCAGTCAAGAAGATCCGGTCCCTGTAGTAGATGATCTCATCGACCACCCTGTACCTATCATCTGCTACTTGCCCATCCAGAACCTCACATGCAAATCTGTCCTTGGAGTACTCTACTAAGAGTCAATCCCTCGAGTCTGTGTCCAAGCTCATAAGAGACAACGTGGCTAGTCTACGTGAAAGGGCATCTGCTACCACATTGTTCTTACCCTTGACATACTCAATGTCAAAGTCATACGCTTGGATCTTACTAATCCACTTCTGCTGCCTCTCCTGTAGCTGTTTCTGCTCCAAAAAGAACTTGAGGCTGTTGTGATCAATCCTCACCTTGAACATGTTACCCACTAAATACTTCCAGACCTTGGCCAATGCATGCATAATGGCCAACATCTCCTTGTCATATATAGAATACAACCTATCGTGCGGAAGGTGCTTCCAGCTCTCAAAGGCTATAGGGTGACCTCCCTACATCAACACTACGTCGATCCCCTCTCTCGACGCATCACACTCCAAAACAAATGGCTGCGAAAAATCCGACAATGCAAGCACTGGGCAGCTGCTGATAAACTCCTTGAGCCTGTCAAAGGCTCGCTGTGCTGTATCCGACTAACTGAATGCCCCCTTCCTCGTCAGATCTGTCAGGGGTGCAACAAGCTTTGAGAAACTCTTGACGAACTTCCGGTAGTAAGAACAAATGCTAATGAATCCCCCAAGTTCTGTCATGTTCCTTGGCTCCGGCCAATCTCTAATGGCCCTGATCTTCTCCTCGTGGAATCTCACTTCGTCCACCCCTATGATGTGTCTGAGGTACAACATCTCCGTCAACCAAAACTCACACTTGGAGAGCTTGGCATAGAACTGCTGCTCCTCCAAGATGCGCAACATTGTCTCAGTGTGCTGGAGATGCTCCTCCCAAGTCCTGCTGTAAATGAGGATATCATCAAAGAACACCAACACAAACTTCCTTAAGTGACTGCGGAAGATGTGATTCATGTAGGACTGGAATGTAGCTGGGGCGTTGGTTAGCCCGAAGGGCATCACCAAAAACTCAAAGTGCCCATAGTGACACCTGAAGGCAGTCTTGGGAATGTCTCGCTCCCTCACACGAATCTGATGGTACTCGGATCTCAAATCAATCTTTGAGAAGAACTATGCTCTTCTCAACGCATCCATCAACTCATCGATCCTGGGTATGGGGTGTTAGAGCCTAGATTTACCTCAGGCTGAAAAGGTAAGCTTCTAGGTCCACATCAAACCACGCTTAGCCTCGTAGGTAGCCCTACGACGACAGGAGAGGGATCTCTCTGGGTCAATCTTAGCAAAAGATAATCAATGGGGCGATGACTGAAATAAAAGTTAATCTTAGGCTAGGTATGAAGTGCAAGGATTTTATTTGATTTTTTTGGGGGTTTTGTTGGAATCAAGGGAAAGGCAAATTAGGGTCTGAGGATGAGGCCAATTTTTTACAGAGTTCCGGTTGGGGCAAGGTAGGCAGTAGTTTTGATGCCTTAGATTAAATGAATGGATAGAAAAGATTACTGAGGAGCTGAAGAGGGCAATAGCCTGCAAGAATCCTGTCCAAACAGATGATAACATGTAAAACTAAACAAAAGTTTAAGGCAGAGCACAGCAAGCCAATTAATTCTACCTTTTGTCACTCAATTTGTTTAATTTCAGAAGAAAAGAGAAGAGAAATCGCATACATGAAACATCAATGAACTTACAATTGCATCAAGAAAAACACCATCAAAACATAAAGCCACAAGGATCCCAACAAGTGTTGCAAACCCTGGTCTTTCCTTTGCCAAAAATGCAGAAATCAAATGTACAATGGAGTGCCAAGCAATCCCAAGTGTCCAACCCTAAAAATGACTGAGAAATTAGATGATATAGACAAGCCTAACTCCTTCCCATAACTCTAGGGGTCAAGCTCATCATTCGAGGAGTTGTTTCAACCATATCTAAACAAGCAATTGAAAAATAGGCAATGAAACAACTTGCCTCTATATGCTAGGAAACTAATTCATTCACTCACATTTCACCTTTTGGTGAATGAATCTACTAAGACAAGAAAAATGTGCCAAAATTACATCATGGTCATGAAATTACATCAGGTTAGATCAAGAGTAACATCAAAAAGTAAAACTAGTCAAAACTGGCCGAAATTCTGAGCTGAAGAGTGAAAAATAGGCCAAAATTCTCTATGTGTCGCGCCCAAAATCTCTATGCATAGCACAACTTTGGAGCTGATTTTGAGGCCCTTCCCGAAATCCAATTTGAGCTCATGATAGCTCGTTGGAAAGCCCTGCCTGTCTACTTTCCAACCCAAGTGGAATTTCTAGATTTGGATGTCATTTCTCCTCCAAAACTTCAATCTCCAAAGATTGCTTCCTGTGGGTGCAAAAGGTGGCAGAGAGATCATTTTTTGTGTGTTTTTGACCCTTTAGGCAACCCAAAACTTGATGAAATCCTTAGGTAATTCATGAGCATGCATAAATTTTCATAACAAATCCAGAAATGCAAATTTTTCCTCCAGAGGATCTCCCAATTATAAGTGCGTGCCAAGTGGCGCTACGTGCTGGGTAGGAAAATCTGTTTTGAAGTCCAAAAATTCAAAATTGACAAAATTTTCTCCGATTTTGCCGAAATTTGGACTAAAGGTCCATCATCAAGTATCATGCTCAGCCAAAGAAGCTACGGCCAAGATTTGGAGATCATGCCTTTTGCGTCATTTTATTTCCCTCCTTAGTCTTGCCTTCAGGATTTTGATCCTTGCTTTGCAAACATGAGTTCGTGCCCAATAATGATATTTCATGTGCCTGAGCATGTCCTTATCCTTGTTTTCCTTCGCCAACATCTTCTCAAGATGAATATTGATCCTCTCAAGCCAAGATTCCCGATCAGCGTTGATCTCTTGCTCAAGCGAAGTGAACTCCACCCTCTGTCTTTGGGCAGCTTGGCGGTTTTCATGAATGTTTTGTAATTCCACGATTGTATGCTGGTCCTCCAATTGTTTATTTTTCTGCTCCAAATAATTTATGACCCATTGAGCTCTCTGCAACTTGTCAGTTAATGCATCGATCTTGGCCTTCTGCTCCTGAATAATCTCCCTTAGCTTTGAGCTAGGCAAGCTCACATCATCATCTATGAGGATGAAATCAGTGTCTTGGCCTCCTGAAGGGACCTCATCCTAAATAGGCTTCTTGCCTCTGTCCTGTACCTGTACCTGTGTTGCTGATGACGGCAACGAGACCCCTTCCACCCAAGGTGGAGATAGTACTCGTCGGGCTACTGCAAACAATCCTCTCATGCCTCTCTGATAGGTGACATATGTCAGCACGCTAGTAATCTCCGTCTCTTGACCTCCATACTGATGTGAAGGTTCACCCAAATTATGGACAACCTCCTGATGAGCTGCTGAAGCTATGAAAAACTCACGGGAAATGAAGTCTTCCCATGTGATACCCTGCAAACCAAGCTGATGTACAACAATGATCTTGATGAGCGCATAGTGGTAAATGCTATTGTACTGTTGTTCATGAGTCTTATTCTGCACAAGAGTAGTCATCCTCTCAATGTTTTGGCACATGAAATATGTAATGTTCATCATCTTCACTCTCATGAAATGCATCAATAACCTGATATGGTATTCATAGAGGCGTGAGAAGCGGCCTTCACAACTGAAATATCTGATAATGAGTCTCATCAACGACGCATAGGATTCTTTCAAAAACTAAAATGGGAACACCCTGCTGAGCTGTCTCACATAGCTAGGCCTGATATATGGTTCATAATGTACTCTTTCTACCTGCTGTCTTTTGTTCCATCCCTCACCTACATTCGGTATTCTTATTGCTTGAGAAATGGTTTCTGGTGTCAAGGTGAAATTTACACCAGCAAGAGTTACCTGACCATCATGAAAATGTAAAACAGGCAACCAAGCCAACTCCTGATGATACTGAATCTGAGCATTCATCTCACAATACTGAAAGCATGACTGTTGTTGGAAACATGCCATGGCAAGTGAGTTGGTCTGCAATTGAGTCAATGAGGTGGGCTCTTCTCTGACATGTCTGCCACCCTTACGAGGCCTTCTCGGTGCATGAAGCTCTGTGGTAGAATCACTGTCTTGTTGATGTGATGAGTCAGTGTCCATTTCCATAATGTTTCAACCAAGGTGTATGCTTGGTTTGTTGAGAATGACTAATTGGTGCCTTTGTTTTCAATGCCAAATGTGTGCCAAGTAGGAAAAGACTGTGATAAATAGGGACAGTGGGTGCATTGAAGTCTTGTCAAGTGGAACTTTGTCTTTCGAAAGCTTTTGGTTTGACAAACTTTGGGAAAAGGGATAGCCACTGCACTGTTTGGGGAAGTTGAGGTTTTGGGAATTTTATAATTGATATGAGAGAGGGAGAGTGATAGGGAATGGTAGGGTTTAGGGATAGGGATAATAGGACTTGGGAGTGACTGTAGTGATGAATGAGATAACAGTGAGGGGACGGGAAAAACAAGGTGATGGGAATAGAATGATTAACACCAAAACAAGTTTAAAACTCCAACTTCAAACACTAAGGGAGCATTTCTCAACAAGATAAGAATGTTTGAGTTTTGGCATTCAAACTCTTATAATCAAATTCATATTTGACACCAAACATAGTTAATGACAATTACAAAGTCTCACAAACCAACCTGGAGCAAAGGAGGCCGAATCGATTTGAATTTGAGAGAGAAGGCAAGAAATTTTATGCTTTCAGCTTTGTGCGCCATGCACCTAACCCAATGCGTCGTGACCTCTATGTGTGCCGCACGTGTGTAATTTTACACTGCAAAAGTAGGGCCAATGCGCCGCGCTGCTTGTATGCGCCACGATCTCCACTCAATGCGCCGCACAACAGATAGAACACACAGTCGGTCCTCTAAAACCTTGTTTCGATCCTCCAAACTTAAACTTGAATTCTCTCTTATCTTTGACGTGCAAATGAAATTTAAAAGTGGAAAATATCTCATATAGCCATGGACTTTGATTCTTTCTTTTGACAAACCCATTTTTGCAATGTTTTAAACTTTGACACTTTCACATAACCCTGTTTTACTTGTTTCCACTTTCATTTTTTGAGCTGAATGATGAAACCTTGTCTATTTTTGCAGGGATGGTTGGCATTAGATTTCGGCAAAGGATGACCAAGGCTGCGCTTGAACATCTTCACAACTGAAAAACTTTGAAAATATACATGGCATTTATTGCAAAAGACGAAATTGACGATTTTTCTTCAAAACAGAGTTTTGAAGAAAAGTCATGATCAAGCAATATAACGATGAAATTTTGCGATGAAAACTTATTTTGAACCTCCCTCATATGCCTGCTGATGTTATTAGTCATTCTGAAGACTAAACCCTAGACCTAATGATTGAAATGACTCTTTGTTGACCAACAGAGCAAACCGGATTGTAAATGACTTTAAAATTGATTTTGATGAATAGACACAGACCAACAGGTACATGACATGAGGGGCATGAGTGACAAAACCCTTCCGTCAGAAGGCCGATGCGCCTAATGGAATGCAAATGACTGAAGTGAATGAGGGACCTAAAAATGAAATGCAACAAAAATATTTCAATCTCTGATGGAGGGATGAACAGACCGACTCTAACATTGGCTCTAATGGGGATGGTAGCTCCTTGGAGGTGCCAAGAACTACAGATCTTAGGAAAAGAAGACAGTGCCTTCATTCATTGCGCAATGGAGTCAAAACATGAAAACTGACATTATGTAGATGGACTTTGACTAAAGGCTAAAACTGAAAACTACAACAAAACCAACCTAACTAAACATAACTATCAAACTGGAAAGATGCTCATAATTGGGCTTATTCATCAAGCCTACTCTAATTACTCTTTTCACCACCTAATCAAGAGAAATGGAACAGCCAATGCAACCATGTAAGCATCATGGCTGATATTTGATTTCTTCCCAAATGCTTTCTGATGCGCAGGAAAAGGGAAGAATCGAAAGGCAACTCCCATGGAAACTTGGAATCAAGTTGATTGCTGATAAACTTGAAAAGCATGAATTGACTGGATGACTTCAAGAATACTTCGAAAGGATCTTCATAAACATCGCTATTGATTTCCATTAACACATTACTTCTCTGGTCCAAGTAATCTTCATAGCTGGATATTAAGATTTTCCTCACATCTGTGCTGTCTTTCTTTGGTGATAGCAGCAGGCTGTCAAAAGGATCCTGAATTTCATGAATAACCAAACTCTTTTGCCGATTCCAAACAGAACAAAAGTCTCCTTTATCAATCTCCTCATATGACTGCAAACCTTGGTATGGGCTATGCAATGAACAATCTGTTAAACAAGAAAATGAAGGCGACTTTTGAATAAGGTTATTATCAACATTCTTATCTAGAACATGGTTAGCCAATGGGGAAGAACTTTTACAACAAACATCATCCAACACACGAGCAATAGGATCATCAAAAATTTGAGAAGACTGCTGCGATGTATCCATTAAAACCGTATGACATCCTACTGGCTGTTCATCTTTTTCTTTAAAGATATTATGAAAATTCTTCTTTCTAAACTGAAATGCTTCGAAACAAAAGGGTACAGAATCCTCTTGCATCATTAAATCATGTATTTAGGCTTCCACGCCTTCATCCACAATCTGACCTTCAATTGCGTTTGGTGGCTGCAAATCTGGTGCTAGGGAGGGTTTTGTTTCCAAAATGAATTCATCAGTCGTTCCAGTGGAAGATTTCTCATTAACAACTTGCTCAAGAATTTCACCATCTGTCTCATCCTCAACATTAAAATTGAGAAATTGTTGACTTCCTACAAGCTGTTCATTTCAAGATCTACTATGCAATTTACCCTTCAAAAACTGAAATGATTCAAAACAAAATGGTATGGAATCATCTTGCACCATTTAATCACATGTGCCAGCTTCCATGTCTTCATCTGCGACTTGACAAGCAATGGCTTTCGGGGACTGCAAAGCTGAATATGTGAAGTCTGGAACAAGGTTTTCATTGCCCTCAAGACGGTCCAAATCAAGACTTATTGACAGCTGATTTCTGATTGCATGGAAGTTGTCTCTGATGAATTGAAATGAATCAAAACAAAAAGGTAAAGATCCTTCACTTACTTCACAATTCGTTGCACTTTCCTCGTCACTATCATAGCTGATATGCATCAGTTGATCGCTGTACTCAAGCTGCTAAAAGTGAACTTCTTCCTCCCACAAACTAGCTGCTGATTTGTCTGCAAGATTAACTTCTGTTTTGAGAACATAATCATCATCATACTGATGAAACTAAGTTAAATCATCAGTATAAAACACATCATCAAGCATACATGTCATATCAACAGATCTCTCTTCTCCAAGATTATCTATAAGACAATCATTATCAGATCTATGACAACTGGGATAAGAAAGAAAATGTTTTGGATCAACAACTTGTTCTTCTTCAATTAGCAAGTGATGGGCTTGAACATTATACTCATTCCTTGCGGTGATCTTTTGCATCATCTCTTCCACTGCACTTACCAAAATGTCGAGCTTTACCTCTAGAGATGTTGATTCCTTCGGATCTATGTTTTTTGTCTCTTCTTCTTTCAACCTTGCCCTTCGGATTAGCAGATCAGCCTCTACATTTACTGCATTGTTTTGCATCTCTTCAAGTGTTACAAGATTCCTTTCTCTTAGCTGAAACTCCATTTTCGGATCAAAGGCACCCGGGTAGTGCAAGAGAGCAGATATAGGAGAAGGTCTTATATCAGCTGGCATCGAAAAATATACTTGGTTAAATCTGGCAGAAAACTATTGTACTGTCTCCCCTGACAGTCTTTTCAACTGGTTATACTCTTCTACAATCAAGAAAAGGTTTTGCTCAATCATCCACCTGTCGAGGAAAGCTTTGACGAACTGCTGGAAATCTGAGATGCTCGCATCAGGCAGGGTTTTGAACCAACTCTTGACTTTGCCTTGCAAAGAAAGAGCAAAAAGCCTTATACTGACATCTTCTTCATCAACTTCAAAAAGGTCGAGAAAAGGCTCAAAATTCAATACATGTCTTTCAGCAGTGATGTTGTCGCGTTCACTGTCAAATATTGGTAGATATAGGTAATAATTTGCAGGGAAATCATGGAGAACAGAAGGTAAAAAAGAGGTTTATACCTATCTGGGACTATAAAAGATGTAGGAGTATATACAAGAGCTACGGGATCAGTTTTGTTTTCTTTAGGCTCATCACTTTGAAGAGAGTCATCATAAGATGTGGAAAAAGTAAGGAGGCCAGGATCAAAGGGAAACTTAGTATTTACACTTTTTGAATAGGTCGATTGAAGATTTTGATCACCTTTATCATACAACAAATTCTGAAAAACTTGTAGGACAGCTTCAAGAACAGCAAAGAAGTAATTTACAAGAAAGCAAACTAGATCCAGAATACCATTCCACTTTGGATACCTGAACTTTGTGTAAGATCCTTCCATTTTCTCAGAGAAAGAGTTAGTCCTCCAGTGGAGTATCTACATTGAGTTGGAGTCACCAGGTGAATGATTTCAGCCTTGCTATGTCTGATCATTGTCCACCATCAAAAATCAGATTTGAACTTGATACATGTACTGGGGTGATCGTTTAGATCAAATGTTCAGTTTCTAAACTAGACCGGAGATTGACTGAAGCAGCTTTCATCTACTTTCGGTAATGCAAAGCAAGAGAATTTCGAAGGCTACCTGGCTAACTTCGGGCTCCGTTTGTAGTCTACAAAGCCAAACAATGAAAATAAACTTTCTTCCCCAGTGGAGTCGCCACTATGTTAGAGCCTAGATTTACATCAGGCTGAAAAGGTAAGCTTCTAGGTCCACATCAAACCACGCTCAGCCTCGTAGTTAGCCCTACGAGGACAGGAGAGGGCTCTCTCCAGTTCAATCTCAGCAAAAGATAATCGATGGGGCTTGAGATGACTGAAATAAAAGTTAATCTTAGGCTAGGTATGAAGTGCAAGGATTTGATTTGATTTTTTTGGGGGTTTTGTTGGAATCAAGGGAAAGGCAATTAGGGTCCGGGGACGAGGCCAAATTTTTGCAGAGTGCCGGTTGGGGCACGGTAGGCAGTAGTTTTGATGCTTTAGATTAAATGAATGGATAGAAAATACTGTTGAGGAGTTGAAGAGGGAAAGAGGCTGCAAGAATCCTCTCCAAACAGATGAAAACATGTAAAACTAAACAAAAGTTTAAGGCAGAGCACAAGAAGCCAATGAATTCTACCTTTTGTCACTCAATTTGTTTAATTTAAGAAGCAAAGAGAAGGGAAATGGCATACATGAAACATCAATGAAATTACAGTTGTATGAAGAAAAACACCATAAAAGCATAGAGCCACAAGGATCCCAACAAGTGCTACAAACCCTGGTCTTTCCTTTGCCAAAAATGCAGAAATCAAATGTATAATGGAGTGCTAAGCAATCCCAAGTGTCCAACCCTGAAAATGACTGAGAAATTACATGATATAGACAGGCCTAACTCCTTCCCATGCCTCTAGGGGTCGAGCTCATCATTCTAGGAGCTGTTTCAACCATATCTAAACAAGGAATTGAAAAATAGGCAATGAAACAACTTGCCTCTATATGCTAGGAAACTGATTCATTCACTCACATTTCACCTTTTGGTGAATGAATCTACTAAGACAAGTAAAATGTGCCAAAATTACATCATGGTCATGAAATTACATCAGGATAGATCAAGAGTAACATCAAAAAGTGAAACTAGTCAAAACTGGCCGAAATTCTGAGCTGAAGAGTGAAAAATAGGCCAAAATTCTCTATGCGTCGTGCCCAAAATCTCTATGCGTAGCACAACTTTGGAGCTAATTTTTAGGCCCTTCCCAAAGTCCAATTTGAGTTCATGATAGCTCGTTGGAAAGCCCAGCCTATCTACTTTCCAACCCAAGTGGAATTTTTGGATTTTCATGTCATTTTCCCCTCCAAAACTTCAATCTCCCAAGACTGCTTCCTGTGGGTGCAAAAGGTGGCAGAGAGGTCATTTTTTGTGTGTTTTTGACCCTTTAGGCAACCCAGAACTTGATGAATTCCTTAGGTAATTCATGAGCATGCATAACTTTTCATAACAAATATAGAAATGCAAATTTTTCCTCCAGAGGATCTCCCAACTATAAGTGCGCGCCAAGTGGCGCTACGCGTTGGGCAGGAAAATTTGTTTTGAAGTCCAAAAATTCAAAATTGACAAAATTTTCTCCAAATTTTCTAAAATTTGGACTGAAGGTCCATCATCAAGTATCATGCTCAGCCAAAGAAGCTTCAGCCAAGATTCGGAGCCTATCATGCCTTTTGCGTCGTTTTATTGCCCTTCTTAGTCTTGCCTTCAGGATTTCGATCCTTACTTTGCAAACATGAGTTCGTGCCCAATAATGATTTTTCATGTGCCTGAGCATGTCCTTGTCCTTGTTTGCCTTCGCCAATAGCTTCTCAAGGTGTATATTTATCCTCTCAAGCCAAGATTCCCGATCGGCGTTGATCTCTTGCTCAAGCGAAGTGAACTCCACCCTCCGACTTTGGGCAGCTTAGCGGTTTTCACGGATGTTTTGTAATTCCATGACTGTATGCTAGTCCTCCAATTGTTTGTTTCACTGATCCAAATAATTTATGATCCATTGAGCTCTTTGCAACTTTTCGGTCAATGCATCTATCTTGGCCTTCTTCTCTTGAATAATCTCCCTCAGCTTTGAGCTAGGCGAGCTCACAGCATCATCTATGAGGACGAAATCAGTGTCATGACCTCCTGAAGGGCCCTCATCCTGAATAGGCTTCTTGCCTCCATCCTGTACCTATACCTGTGCTGTTGATGATGGAAACGAGACACCTTCCACCCCAGGTGGAGATAGTACTCGTCGGGCTGCTGCAAACAATCCTCTCATGCCTCTTTGATAGGTGACATATGTCAGCACGCTAGTAATCTCCGTCTCCTGACCTCCATACTAATGTGAAGGTTCACCCACATTATGGAAAACCTCCTGATGAGCTGCTGAAGCTGTGAAAAACTCACAGGAAATGAAGTCTTCCCATGTGATACCCTGCAAACCAAGCTGATGTACAACAATGATCTTGATGAGCACATAGTGATAAATGCTATTGTACTGCTATTCAGGAGTCTTCTTCTGCACAAGAGTAGTCATCCTCTCGATGTTTCGGCACATGAAATATGGAATGTTCATCATCTTCACTCTCGTGAAATGCATCAATAACCTGATATGGTATGCATAGAGGCGTGAGAAGCGGCCTTCACAACTGAAATATCTGATAATGAGTCTCATCAACGACGCATAGGATTCTTTCAAAAACCAGAATGGGAACACCCTGCTGAGCTGTCTCACATAGCTAGGCCTGATATATGGTTCATAATGTACTCTTTCTACCTGCTGTCTTTTGTTCCATTCCTCACCTACATTCGGTATTCTTGTTGCTTGAGAAATGGTTTCTGGTGTCAAGGTGAAATTTACACCAGCAAGAGTTACCTGACCATCATGCAAATATAAAACAGACAACCAAGCCAACTCCTAATGATACTGAATTTGAGCAATCATCTCACAATACTGAAAGCATGACTATTGTTGGAAACATGCCATGGCAAGTGAGTAGGCCTACAATTGAGCCAATGAGGTGGGGTCTTCTCTGACATGTTTTCCACCCTTACGACGCCTTCTCGGTGCATGAAGCTATGTGGTAGAATCACTGTCTTGTTCATATGATGAGTCAGTCTCCATTTCCATAATGTTTCAACCAAGGTGTATGCTTGGTTTGTTGAGAATGACTAATTGGTGCCTTTGTTTTCAATGCCAAATGTGTGCCAAGTAGGAAAAGACTGTGATAAATAGGGACAATGGGTACACTGAAGTCTTATCAAGTGGTACTTTGTCTTTCGAAAGCTTTTGTTTTGACAAACTTTGGGAAAAGGGATAGCCACTGCACTGTTTGGGGAAGTTGAGGTTTTGGGAATTTTATAATTGATATTAGAGAGGGAGAGTGATAGGGCATGGTAGGGTTTAGGAATAGGGATAATAGGACTTGGGAGTGATTGTAGTGATGAATGAGATAGCAGTGAGGGGAAGGGAAAAACAAGGTGATGGGAATAGAATGATTAACACCAAAACAAGTTTAAAACTCCAACTTCAAACACTAAGGGAGCATTTCTCAACAAGATAAGAAGGTTTGAGTTTTGGCATTCAAACTCTTATAATCAAATTCATATTTGACACCAAACATAGTTAATGAAAATTACAAAGTCTCACAAACCAACCTGGAGCAAAGGAGGCCGAATCGATTTGACTTTGAGAGAGAAGGCAAGAAATTTTATGCTTTTAGCCTTGTGCGCCGCGTGCCTAACCCAACGCGCCGTGACCTCTATGTGCGCCGCACGCGTGTAATTTTACACTGCAAAAGCAGGGCTAATGCGTCGCGCTACTTGTATGCGCCGTGACCTCCACTCAATGCGCCGCGCAGCAGATACAATACACAGTCGATCCTCTAAAACCCTGTTTTCGATCCTCCAAACTTCAACTCGACTTCTCTCTTATCTTTGACATGCAAATGAAATTTAAAAGTGGAAAATATCTCATATAGCCATGGACTTTGATTCTTTCTTTTGACAAACACATTTTTGCAATGTTTTAACTTTGACACTTTCACATAACCCTGTTTTACTTGTTTCCACTTTGATTTTTTGAGCTGAATGATGAAACCTTGTCTATTTTTGCGGGGATGGTTGGCATTGGATTTTGGCAAAGGATGACCAGGGCTGTGCCTAAACATCTTCACAACTGAAAAACTTTGAAAATATACATGGCATTTATTGCAAAAGACGAAATTGATGATTTTTCTTCAAAACAGAGTTTTGAAGAAAAGTCATGATCAAGCAATATAACAATGAAATTTTGTGATGAAAACTTATTTCGAACCTCCCTCATATGCCTGCTGACGTTATTAGTCATTCTGAAGACTAAACCCTAGACCTAATTGTTGAAATGACTCTTTGTTGACGAAGAGCCCAAACCAGACTGTAAATGACTTTAAAATTGATTTTGATGAATAGACACAGACCAACAGGTACATGATATGAGGGGCATGAGTGAAAAAACCATTCCGTCAGAAGACCGATGCGCCTAATGGAATGCAAATGACTGAAGTGAATGAGACACCTAAAAATGAAATGCAACAAAAGAGATTTCAATCTCTGACGGAGGGATGAACAGACTGACTCTAACATGGGGTACCTGTTCTTCAGTGTCTTCTTGTTCAGGGCCCTGTGGTCAATTGAAATCCTCAATGTGTCGTCCTTCTTCTTCACCAACACCACGGAAGAAGCAAAAGGGCTTGTGCTCGGCCGAATGTGCCCAAGAGCCAGCAACTCCTGAATGGCCCGCTCAATCTCATCCCGATAGGCCTTGGGATGCCTATAGGGGGTAGTAATCACTGTCTGTATGCCCTACTCAAGCTCAATGGTGTGCTCAAACACCCGGTCTGGTGGCTGTCCCGACGGAATCTACCCAAACACTGTGGCATACTAGTCAAGGATGGACTGTATCTCTAGGTGCACCATCTGCCCTGTAGTCCCTACCTCTGATGCACGCAGCTCCACTGCCCACTCTACATCTCCCTTCTGGAAGATTGCCTCCATCCGATGACCCGAAACCGTTTGAGGCGGATATGTGTCCTGTTCCAGTATCTCCTCATGCCTCCCTGTCTTCTCATCATCCACTCCATCTCTAGGGCCTTCCAATCTATCGTGACCTTCCATAGAGTGATAAGCCACTGAACACCCAATATCATGTTGGTGTTCGAAATGTTGACCATGAAAAAGTGATCAGTCAGTGTGTAGGTTCCCATCGTCACTGATAACTATGGGACATAACGAATACACACCATGGTCTGATCTCCTGGGACCAAAACTAAAAATCCATTTAATTATCCTTGTTCATTCCTTATTCAATCCTCCATTTTTCATAGCTTATGCATTATTTTTTAGTATGTTTATGTCATTTGTACGAATAAGGGTGGTCACTCTTCCTAGGTGGCTAACACATGCTTATTTCAGGTTTTTTGACACATGTTGGAGCAAAACCGAGCAATCATGGGCTAGATGACAGCCAAGCTTGAGGTGAGGATTCGTAGGGGGGTTGTCTATGACATTAAATAGCCCTTCCTCGGGATCTCCACCCCCAACTCTGAGCTCAAAGGCCACCAAAAACAGATCTTGAAGGGAGTCAAGCAGCTTTTAGAAAAGGGACTGTCTACTAACAGTTTGGACAGCCAAGTCCCCTAGATTTAGGAGGCTTGCTAGGGCCCACGTCGTGTATAAATGATAAGGCCTCAGCCTTCGTAAGGGACTTTTTTAAACCATTGCATTTTTTGAACTACAATGTTGTCACCTTTAGCTTGTTCTCTTGTAGCGATTTTGGCATAACTGTTGACTGATGACTATTTTTTGATAATGATAAGCAGTCCTATTTTATATCAACTTTGAGTTTTCTATAGAATTCGTAGCTCTTAGGGTTGGGCCCAACCTGAGAGCCTAGGGCCTTCATTATGTACTGTTATCTTTCCTTTATGCATCGTTGTTTTCCTTTTTATGCATTTGCAAACGTATTTCTGTTAGGCAGATTAAGTTATGTTGATTAACTAGGTCACTGTTTATGAATAGAATTGCTTCAGATGTTTAGAATAGATTGGTAGGATAATAACAGGGAAAAAAGCTCCAGAAAAGGGTCAATAGAAATTGTTGGTTTCACCTCTTCCTCATTGGATCAGGGGCTGGACTTAAAAGTAACCGTGTTGTCCCAAACAAAAACACTAGTTTGCTTTGCCATGCAATCATTAGTGTGTTGTTTTCATTTGCAGAAGTTGGTTATGTGTTCAGATCTCTGAAATGTCTCATTGCATAGTTGATATATATGGTTCTCCTTCAAATAAAGTTGTTGTTCATTCACTTCATTGTTAGCTAGATTAGATTAGCTAAGACTTTGATTACTTGCAAGACTTTATTGATTCATTTGGAAGTACACAGTGCAGAGTATCTCCACCACTCCTTCATCCACCCAAGCTTCATCAAAGCCATCTCCTAACTAGGTTCCTCGTCTCACATTTGTCCTCTTGCCCACGTAACCCTACCCTTTTTGTGCAACCATTATTTCAGCCTTCTTTGAGCCAATTCAGCCATCTCCACCTTCTCACCACTCCATCCACCAGTACCTGGGCCACTTCAGACCCCTATCCTACCTCCATATCCATTCATGCATCTTCCCTCACTCACAAATCCTCCAAAATCCCATTTTTAAACATCCTTTAGAAATTTCTGAACATCTTGTAGAAATTCCTGAACATCCTGTGGTACCCCTGCAGACTTCTTATAGAAGCTCACAAATGAGGTTTCTTGATAGCCAAACTTTGTGAAACTCTCTGGAAGGGTGTTAGGGACTCCTTAGACCCTCTTCTGATACCTATCTCGACTCTTTCCAAGCATTTCTTCCTCCTTGATCCACCCCTGCACAGTCAAGAACATTGAAAGCATATGCATGATGAAACTGGACGACTTAATCAAAAATACAAAAAGATGTTTTCTTCAGATAGAGGTAGTCTAGACACATGTATTTTACCTTCATAGAAGTAATGGCATTTCTTTCAGTAGTTTTCATTCTCTTCTCTGCATCAGTAGGACTAGCTGGTAGAATTAGGGTTTGCTAGGGTTTGCGCTTTTCTTCAGTTTTTCAATCTCTTTTCGCAAATAGATTAGCTCCCTTCGATTTAGCTTTCATCCATCAATTAAAAAGCTTCTTCTAAGAGCTCATAGAAGTTGGCTTAAGCTCCTAGCGGACTTGTGCCAGTTGACCAAGTGACAGTGGCGACAAGAGCTGGTACTTGTGCATACAGCATCATCGCTTCCAAGTTTGTTACGAACTACCCGGTTGATAAAAGTAAAGAAGGGAGTCCCAGGAGTTGCAACATTATTGCTGCAATACTGGCGCCCACCATCTTTTTGGCGCCGTTGCCGGGGAAGCGTCAGAGTATTGGTGATTGTTGCTTTTCTTCCATTTTCTCCTACAACCTTATGCTGAATAGTTTATTTCATTTCCATTCTGCAATTTCATTTTCGCAAAAGTAGAGTAGACATTTCCTGCTTTCATAGATTAGCATTTCAATTCCGTAATTTCAATTCTACAAGCATAGATTAGCATTTCAATTCTGCAAGCGTAGCTTAGCATTTCAATTCCGCAATTTCAATTATGCAAACGTAGCTTAGCATTTCAATTTCGCAATTTCAATTCTGTAAAGTAGATTAGTCCTTTCCTGCTTTCATTTCAATTCTGCCTTTTCATTTCAGCAAGATAGTTAGTTGCAGTTCAATCTATTTTAGTTTTGCAGGTACCAGCAGAGAGAAAAAAACAAAAGGAATCAAAATTCTTTCCATTTCATGCTTTGTAGGAACAGAGATAAAACCGGCAAATTGTTACCCAACACCCCCACCACATCACTAAGTCAACCTTCTCTCTTCTCTGGTGACAATGAGCCAGAAGAACCTATAGGTGAACCTCGTGAGATATACGAAGATCCTATAACAGAAGAAGAGTTAGAGAACACTCCATCTGAAGCCATGGCTGAAAACCAAAACGGTAGAAGAGAAGATGAGAGAATAGAAAGTTCCTTTCCTATCCGAGAGACCAATGGAGACATGAAAATGAAAAACATAAGTCCCTCAGCTTTACCTCACTTCCATGGATTGACTACTGAAGACCCT
>APFE031072867.1:178051-213397 GCA_000404065.3 Pinus taeda | reverse complement strand
ATAGATATAGTTAGAAGTAATTAATTAAATTTGTCCAAATCATAATTACTAAACATCACAAGATCCAAATAATCAATAAATAAATAAAATTAATAACAATAATATATATCTATATCATACAACAATATTATAATATACTATAAACATAATATTATTAATTCATATAAACATAAATGAACATTAATTAAATAAAAGAATACAATAATCCCAAATTGATAGTAACAAACACATTTATATATAATAAATAAATAAATATATATGCATATAATAATAGATACACAATTGATTAAACAATTAAAAGAAGTCCAAATATTTACAAACATTAAATAACCCAAATTCTTAGTCAAATAAACAAAGTATAGTTATGAGTAATTAATGAATTGGTCCAAATCATAATTCTAAACATCAGATACCAAAATAATCAATAAAAATAACAAAAAAAATTAATAAATAAACAAAATATAAATCAAAAAGATAAACATAATAATAAATAATAATATAACAGAAGATAAAAATAATATATATACTATATATATATATATTATAATAATAATATATATTATATTATGTATTATATAAAATAAATAAAATAAATAAAATAAATAAATAAATAAATAATATTAATTATATTCCATATTAATAATAAACATTTATTTATACATATAAATATCCAAATATATCAATAAATAATAAATAATAAATTAACAAATATATAAATTTAAGAGATAATACATAAGATAAATATAATAGAATAACAAAAATTAAAACATTTATAAAAATAATAATTATTAATTGATATTCATATTATAATATAATTATTTATTCATAATTAAAAAAAAAAAAAAAAAAAAAAAAAAATTAAAATTTAATAAATAAATAAATAATAATAATAAAATTAACAATCATTTTAATAAAATATACAAATCATTAATTAAAATAATTAGTAATAAGCCGACCATAAAAATAAAATAATAAATTAAAAAATCAATAACTATTAATATGGTTAAGAAATTCATTCTCTCTTCTCAAAAACAATCTCATTGCCTTGATGATGGACTCACCAAGTCAGTCCAAAACGTTGGTTTCTTAAACTGCTCATAGATTTTCCACAAATTCATAAAAATCAAGCAACCTGTATGGACTCCCTCTTCAATACATAAAACTCATATACACAGAGATTTCCCACTAGATCCCAAAACCGGGACTACCAGCTTGATTTTTCATTATGTTCCTTTCAATGTTACAATACATATTTATACATGTCGAAGCATCCAATACCATGGACCGAAAAACCATCGCGTCCAAAACCATGGACCGAAAACCATCGCGTCCAAAAAACATGTGCGAAAATAATGCACAAAACCATAGGTGGGTCCGCCTAACCTAACATAGGGTCCAAAACCAAAATTTTCCGGGGTGCTGCCCCAAACCCCATAAAGTGGGGTTACGAGTACCCCTCAAACCCCCTGTTAACTATGTGGAAAGAATATAATACAACCCAACACTATGTAGCTTCTGAGAGGATGTAATTTGTGGCAATGATCTTTTTGGATGGTATGTTGCTGACCCATGTGGGTTATCTTGTTTTGGAGGTGATAGTCCTGTTGGACTATATTTTCACATGCCTTGTCATAGAATTTTTTTGGGCATATCCTTCTTGAATACACACATTAATGTGTCTATAAAAAATGTAATTTTATTTATTCTATTAAAAACAAACAAACTAACTAACAAAACAAACACACATTCTAAATTGTTATTAACACTTTTCAATTCTTTTAATGTAAATGTTACTTTATCTCCCCAATTTTATCACCAATACTAAACTAGTGAAAAAAAAAAACATTCTAAATGGTTACTAACACTTTGAATGAATGAATGAATAAGGAAATTCTAATGACGTCCACGAGACCCATCGATCTAAGGGACCTAGACTCCAAACCAAACAGGGCATCACAATCTCAATTTTCGCTCTAAAACAACCCTTTTGCCATGAATCTTGATCAAGAAATTCACGTTTTTGTGAATTCTTTCTTCCTCAAACAATTTGCTCTAACTATCCACTTTTATATCACTTTCAAACAATGATTATGAATGTCCTCATAAGCTGAACATTCCATGATAAAGTGCCATTTGGTTTCAACCACTCTTGTCCTACAAAATATATAAGTTCTTTCTTCCTTCCCACTCTTCCTTCGGGGTTATCCATCTACACGTTTCGCACCTAAGATGGTGAGATCCAATCCTCAACTGCGCTATTAAAATTTTAGCCTTTCCCTTGATTGCAACACTCAAATAAGTCTTGTCATCATACAATTGTGATGGGTGGAAATTTTTGACATATAGCATTTTTTTTTTCTGCCAACCTGTTTTCCCACATGACAGTCATAAATTTTTCAAGCGCCCAATTTTTTATCTCCTCTTTAAAATTAGGAAAATAATGCTAATTAATTCCCCATTTGCTCATCCACTTGTGATTTTGCTTCCTCCAAGTTTTCTTCCTACGCTTTAACTCCTCTACAACAATCATCTTGGGCCAATGATATGCATCTATGCTTTCCACCTTTTTTAAATAATTTAATAAATGAATGATTGTTGAAGCCTCCATCAGGAGCATTTTAGCCTCGGCTAGTAGGATCTCATATGGGACTGCTGACTTGAACTTGAGGTTACTTATGATCAAGTGCTTTTGAATTATTTCTAGTTGTCTCCACTTGTGAGTTGACATGTTGCTCCCCTAAACTTCACATCCATAGAGGACAACTGGGGTAACAAACACTCCAAAAAGAGTTTTCTTGGTTTTCCAATCCCATAATTTTTCTTTCTCGCCTCTGTTCTGAAGAAGGTAGGAAGCTCTCCAAGCCCTTTCGATCCTTTTAGTTATACACATCTCCCAACTGAGTTTGTGATGAAAAACAATTCCTGGGTACTTTTACTCTTCTACTATCTCCAAGGATTTTTCCTCAAATATAAAGCTAACCTATTGCTTTTTCCGCTTCAAAGAGAAGATCATGATTTTGATTTTGCTAGTGTTTACTTGCATCCCAACCTCTTGACAGAAGAGCTCTAAGGCCTTCAAATTCTCTCTCAAACCATAAGCAATTTTTGAAATTAGGATATGATTGTCAACATACAAAAGTAGCTTCACCACATAACTTGCTAGTTGAATACCCTCTTCGCTGGTGTTGTTTAGCCATTCTTTTAGCTTATCAATATATAAATCAAATAGAGTGGGGGAAAGGGGGCACACCTGCTTGACCCTAATGTCACTACCAAACCATTCTGAAAAGCCCTCTTTAGTTTTGATTTTAGCACTAACTTTCTCATAAAGTTTATGGAAAACAACTCTATATTCATTTGGGATTCCAAGCTCTTTCATTCTTCTTCAAAGCTTATCCCTAGGAGCAGTGTCAAAAGTTTTTTTGAAATAAACAAAGCAACAAAAGGCTTCCTCACCCTAAATGTCCCATACCTTTTTGGTGAAGTGCCTAAGAGTGATGTAATGATCAATTGTAGAGTGCCTTGGCCTAAAACTAGCATGTTCTTTTGTTATTTTACCCTCTTTTTCTACCCAATTGCTGATTCTATGCTCCATCATGCTCGCAATCAATTTTCGAAGAAGAAGATTGACCATAATAGTGTGATAATTAGAGGGATTATTGATGTCTCCACTTTTGTAAAGAGAAATAACAACCCTTGTTGTCCATTCAAGTTAAAATTGTCTTGTATAATGTTGTTAAAATTCTTTTTGATAATTGGGGCCAAGATCTCAACACCTTATTTTAAAAATTATAATGGTAACCTATCAATGTCTTGAGCTTTACCACTTACTAAAATTTTTATACCAAACTTAACATGTTCCATTAAAAATAACTATTAGAAAGGGTTACTTTTGTTGGCATTATGGCACAGGTTTGGCGCTATGGCACAGGTGTTGTCCTTGATGGCAACTCTTTCTGGTGACAGATCTCATTTTAGGCTCTCAAAAAGAAGAAAAAGATATATACGCAGGTTCACTTTGACAAAGCCACGTATACACGCGGGTTGGTCGTTCCCAAGGCACGTATGCGTATACACGCATTTTCATGCAAGGAAAAGCGCGTACATGTGGGAGAACTTATTTTTGGTCCGTGGTATTTAGTCCTTGGTATTTGAACCTATGGTTTTGGGCCATGGTATCTCGTCATAAGTGTTGATCCCAAGTATTGGGTCCATGGTATTGAAGTGTTATGGTTTTGGACCGTGGTATTGTGAAAGGCCTAAGGCTATAAAAGAGGAAGGAAATCATTTGGCAAGGAATCATCTGAATTATTGAATATCTGATAAAGTGTTAGATTTGGAATATGGTGATTTGGTTATGGTGCAGATCTGGAATGAAGAAGGAACCTGAGCATAAGGAGAAGGATAAATTCTATTGATGGTCAAAATCTTAAGGCTTGAATGATAGTATCTTTGTATGATTTTGATCTGTTTTATGTGGCACTTGCTTGATCTATAAATCTGGTAATCTGGGTAAACTAATATCTGAACAATTGAAGGGGTAAATTATCTTTATAGATATGTACGCAGGTTCAGTGAAGCACATAGTTTCTGTAAGTCAGAAGAGCGTATATGCAGGTTGATCTTAGCACAGGAGTGTACACACGCAATTTCTGTAAGTCAGAAGAGCGTATACGCAGGTTGATCTTAGCACAGGTGCGTATACATGCAGTTTCTGTAAGTCAGAAGTGTGTATACGCAGGTTGATCTTAACACAGAAGCGTATGCACACAAGTTTTTGAATATTGAAATAGCGTACGTCTCATAATTTATGTTCTAGCTGCTTCTGTTGATTATTACAGTGTTTTGGGTTCAGAAGTGGGGTGTGATTACTGTTATTATGATCTAGGTACAGTCGTCAGAGAAGTGTTTATTTTGATTCAGTCTTGATTGGTGAAAAGGTGATTGGTTGATGCATAAATTCTTGATGTTTGATTGATGTTAGTTGTGGATCCAGTCTGAAAATTATGAAACATGGTTCCTTGAAGAAAGAGAAAGTGTAACCTTCTGCACAGTAAGCAGCCTGCGCTACTAGTTATCTCTCACTAGTAAACAAAAAACTAAGAGGGTTTTAGCTCCCTTCCAGGAGAAGTTGAAAACGAGAGATGGTTGTAGCTCTCTTGCAGGTAAGCCCTGTGTACTGGTAAGGACTGCACAGTAACAGAATCATTGTAAAAAGAAGTTTCTATATTAAAAGAAGATAGAGACGAATTGCAGCAGGTGGTTTTCACCCACATTGGGTTTCCACCTTATATCTTGTGTTCTTGTGTGTGGTTGTCTTCTGATCTGTTTTATTGTTCCTAGTAACTGTTTATATGATTCTGTTGCATAATTTAATGATCAACATCTGTAAAATAAAGTAAATTATAAATCTACATAGTATACGCGGATTTCCTTATCTGCAGTTGCATATATACGCGGGTTCATCTAACTGAAGTAGCGTATATATTTTGGGTTTGAAAAAGAAAATAATTGACCAGATAATATTGATTCACCCCCTCTCAGTATTATTTCCAACAACTTTTCTCACATAAAACCAACTTTATATATTCCAGCCAATGTCCGTTTCAGGGTATGTTTTCTAAAAAAAATCATACACATAATTTGAATTCTTTTAATATAAATATTACTTTATCTCCCATACAAAACCAGCGCATATCACCCATACAACGAATACACATAATTTGAATTCTTTTAATATAAATATTACTTTATCTCCCATACTAAACCAGCGCATATAACCCATACTACGAATATGCTCAAATGAGTATAGGACATAAAATGGGGCGAGAGAGGCTCGAAACTCTCGGAGACCTACGCGCTAACCATAGTCCTTACCTTAGTATATAGCCAAATAGTCCTTACCTAGTATATAGCCAAACACCAATCGTAAAAAGATACCTGGAGTTAAATTGGAACGTTGAACGTGTTGTGTTGGTACGGTTGAAAATTTTAAATCCAGTCCACCCATCAGATTTTACAACTTTGATTCCTTACAGAAATCGCAGCCAATGACTTTATTGTTATTATTGAACATAATATTAGTCATCAATAACTTTATATAATTTTTTCACTCATAATAATTAGAAAATCTGTTTGTTATCCTTTTTATTGGATAATAATTAAAAAGTCTGCACTCTTTTATTGCTGAGTATTTGATTTCACGGCCAGAATCACATTTCGTTAAAAATTAGTATCATAATTAAATATAATATTTTTTTTTGTGCTTCGTTAATTCCGAAGATCCCTAATAACTATTATATTTGTAACTATTATATTTATGAAATATGTGTATCAAATATATATTAGAAAAAACTCATTTAAAGTATTTAGAACCATCTGAATAGCAACATTTCGTTTTAATGAGTGACTTCGTCCCATTATTAATTTTTTAATAATTTATTTCTGGTTTTTATTATTAAAAATTAAGTATTAATTTAATATTTTTAAAAAATAATATTAATATTAAAATGATTTTTTAATATTTTATTTTCAAATTATTAATATGTATATATAATAATATGCCTAAAAAAATAGAAATTACAATTTATAACTGTTAAAATGTTACACAATACTCCTATATAATTTCTTACCTAAAAAATAAACCAAAAAACATATATCCATTTTCTTCTACTTCAATCCTTTCATTATATGCTATATGGATTACTATGTGGGATTCGAGGAGTTTAAAAAAAATTGTTATTGAGAAAAATTTGTTTGGTTTTTTATGAGTAAATTTTATTTATTAAGTGAAAAACAATCTAGTTATGAATGAAAAAAAAAAAAAATATGAACATTGTTAAATAAAGTTAGTATTTTTACTTTATGTAGAATCATAAACTAGCAATTGTACTAAATGTTGTAAAGGAAACACTTTAAAGCATAAGTTTGAGAAGAATTGTGGCATATAAAAATTCATTATGCAGGTGTATAATTTGTCATTAATTCGTCTTCCTGGATAAATCCATTATGCAGGTGCATAATTTGTCATTAATCCATCTTCCTGGATCCTACGATCCAGATCACTGCATATTTTGAGAGCTCTGAAAGTGATATCAACCTCTTTCCCATTTGCAAACTACTAAACCACTGGATCTGCCTCCATTCATCAGATGGTTGGATGATTGATAAGACATAACACTCAAATGCTTAAGACTAAGCCCCAACTATACTTAATTTCAATTTTTCCATCAAAGTTGAGAATAACCACTCTTGCTCTTGTAATCCCCATTATTATTATTGTTAAAATTCCATAAAGGAATCTATTATTATTATTATTTTTTTTTAACGAAGTTGGTTACTTTGGTATTATAAAATCAAAAACATAGATCTGTTACATAGATGTCCGGGGTTATGGCAAAGAGGATCAAAACCGGGTGCGCAGACCCCTTATCCTCTTTTCTACCTCTAATACTGAAATTAAAAAGACAACGGCTATATTGCCTGACATACACACCACCTAACAAACAGAATTTACAGACCATAGGGAGTTTTTTGAGTGACTGAGACGTCGGGGAGAGGTTCTCTACGGGCACCACTGGCTTTCGTGGAGGCCTCAGCTTGGAAGCTTTGGGTGAGGGCTCTGATCTGCTCAATAGCTTCCTCCAAATGACTGCATCTACCCTTCAGGTTTTCAATTTCCACCTTCTGTTTTTCGAGCTTCTTTCTCTTGGATCTGGTATCTGATTCATAGTCCTCCTTCAGTTCCTTAAGCTGATTCCTAAGTTTGTTGATCATAAAGGTATGAGTTTTGCACATAGTGCAATCCTTGCTGAAGAGCCTGTCAATGTTGATGGTAGGCTCCTGAGGATTATGCTGGCCTGGTTGATCTGCCATGTTGAATGAGAGGCACAAAGAGACGGAGCAGAGAGAGGAAGAACTGAAAATGATATACAGACAGAGAGGGGGCTGATAAGAAAGGTGCGAGGGGCGCGGAAGGGTGTAGAGAAAACTCAGGGAAGAGGGAGTCCAACCTCTGCAGCTTTCCAACAAGACAAAGTTAGTGATTAATGAAAACTTAAAACTGTAATGAAAAGTTACCAGAAACGTGGAGCTCTACTCTGAGTCTCTGTTGCTGATGTCGAAGTTCAGAGAGAGGTCCCTCTTGAGGTAACTGAGGGTGTGTCCTCGGGTAGAAGTGTCATCGACAGAGCTGAAAGGCTGTTGAAACCAACGCTTGGAGGTAAGGCCTGGGGGGAGCGCCTTACACACCCTAACACTCCTGAGAGAATATATGCCACTGCGCGTGGAGTTAAGGCCTGGGAGGAGCGCCTTACTCGCTTCAGCACTCTTAATAGAATAAATGCCACTCACTGGTAAGAACACAATGCGAGCTTGAAGCAGAAGACTCAGAGCAAGACTGGGAGCGCCTGAGGAGGGAGGGGGAATATAAAGGAGGAGGGAGAGGCATTGCCTATGCGAGATTTTTTCATCAGAAACCGAGGAGGGGTCAAGATGCGGATTTGGGGCGAGATCTCCCTGAGGACTGAAGTGACTGATACCTGAATGATCAGGATGAAACTCACGGGGAGGGTGAGAAAGGATGGCGCTGAGGACGAGGGAAGTGATGGATGGCGGCTGCATGGGAAAAGGAGAGGGATCGAGGTTTGAGGGAGCAGTACTGTAAAAGATTTTTTGAAATATTTTTCGAGAGCAGACCTGGTGGCTCTGGTGACAGAGAGGGGGCTTAGGGGATTGCTCTGACATATGAACAGTCATCCATACAGACCTGGCCTTGCTTTCATTTGACTGCTTTATTTGCGAGGGAATCCGCCTCAGCATTATGCTCTCTGAGAACATGCATGAAGGATGTTTCTCCCAAGTCTCTTAAATTGTCCATTATCCTAGTTCTGGTGTTATTTAGGCCTTCCTTAATGAATTTTTTCCCTGTATTCATAGAAGAGATTATGATGGCCGAGTCCCCTATGATGATGGCATTCCTTAGGCCCTTTTCTGAGAGGATAATGGTGCCGAGGAGCAGACTATAGGCTTCTACTGAATTGTTTGTAGCTTCCCCAAGACCCCATTCATAAGTACAGATAGTAACTCCATGTTGGTCTTTTATTATGCCTCCTGCTCCTGCTGCTCCAGGATTATTCTTTGATGCTCCATCAAAGAAGAGGGTGGGGCGGTTTTGGGCGCTGATCCATTGGAGGATTTCTTCTTTGGTTCCCCTGAGCTTCCAGGAGGGTTGTTTCTTGTGAGCTTTGCTCTTTGGAGGAGGATTTTGGGAGTGACAGATCTTAAACTTATTGTACCAATCCTTTTCCTCTTGGGTCCAACTCGTCTGATCAGGAGTAGTAATGAAATTCGCACTGACTGCTTCAGATATGCTGGCCATTGTTTTTGCTATGATGGTGCCCGTTCTTGGTTGGATGTTGTTGAATATGTAGCTGTTCCTGGCGAGCCAAAGGTTCCAACAGAGGGTGGCGGGGATGCATTTCCAGACTCTGATTAAATTGTTTTTGCCTTTTCTTTGATGTGGATAGTCTTTTTTCCAATTCTTCTGGAGGGAGTACACCTGATCATATCTTCCTCGGGCTTCCAGGGGACTATTAAGCTGATTCCAACAATTCTGAACCCATGGGCAGAGGAGAAAGGAGTGTTGTATAGTCTCTTCCTCTGCTTTGCAGAAGCAACAAATCGAGGGGCCTTGGATTCCTCTCTTCCTCAGATTTTCTGCAGTTAGAATTTTCCCTTTGAGAAGGGTCCAGTTGAAGTGTTTCACTTTAGGGATGCATTCAGACTTCCAGGTGGTTGTATAGAGATTCCAATTGGCGATTGGGTTTCTGTTCTGGAGAGATTTGTAACCTTCTCTAACTGAGAAAGACCCTCCACATGGATCCCAGATGTATGTGTCTTCTTTCTCTTTGTTGACTGGTGCTGTTCCTGAGAGGGAAGACTTCAGGTTGAGCCATAGTTCTTTAAGCTCCTGGGGTAACTGCAACTCTTTCCAATCTCTCCATCTATTGTGGTTCCATGAAGAGATGTCATACAGTGTGGTTATCCTTCTGTCTTCCATCCAATCCTGGAGAGGCCTTAGCTCAAGTTGGAGGTTCCTTGGGTTGGTGTTCATAATCCTGTCAGCCCAGATTTTGGTGTCCTTCCCATTGCCTGGGTGTTTGGAGACATTCTCTCTAAAATGAGGCAGAACTTTTTTGATTAAGCACCATACAGGAGTGCAGGGTCTGTCAATTATTGACTCGTTGAGGATGTTAGAGTTTGGGCCGCTGAGGTATTTTCTTTTTATGGTCTCCACCCACCATGATCCCTTGCTTGAGATGATCTTCCAAATCAATTTTAGCCCCAGAGCCTGATTGGAGAAGCTAGGAATTTTTATTGAGAGGCCTCCTTTTTCATAGGGGAGGGAGACCTGCCCCCAGTTAACTAGACTGAACTTTTTAGTGTCCTGTTTACCTCCCTGCCAGAGGAAGCTTCTCATTATGAGTTCCATATGCTTGTGGATGCTTGCTGGGGCCATCATAACCGCATATTGGTAGATTGGCAGTCCTGATAGGACAACCTTTATAAGGATGGTTCTGCCTGCTAGGTTTAGCCAGGAAACTCCCCAACTTTGGAGGAGGCCTCTCATCTTCTCAATGTGTTTTGTCCATACCTCTGCTTTAACGTGATCCTTAGCCAGGGGTAAGCCCAAATAGGAGAAACAACTCCAATTTCTTTGGAGCGGGATGTCAAAGATTTGGGATATGCTTTGTTGTATCTGGTGTGGTACGTTCCAAGTGTAAATTTTACATTTCCTGTTGTTTAATTTTCCACCTGAAACCTGAAGGAAAGTATCCAAGACTCTTTTGAATCTCCTCGCCATCAAGCTGGAAGCTCCCCCAATTAGAAGGGTATCGTCCACGAATAAAGAGTGATTTATCTCCTTTATTCCTCTTTCAATGCTTATCCCCATTATCTCTCTCTTGAGGCGGAGATTTTGTAGGTGTACACTTAGAGTTTTCGCCATAATTATGTAAAGGAAAGGGGAAAGAGGGTACCCTTGCCTGAGACCCCTGGTGCTTTTGAAGGAATTGCTTGGACGGCCATTGATCAACGGGGCTGTCCATGGGTTAGAGATACACCCACTTATGATGTCGACTACTTTGGAGGAGAACCCGAATTTTCTCAATGCTGCTCTTAAGAAGGAGTGGTCCACTCGATCAAAAGCGTTAGCCATATCCAATTTAATGATCATGCCTCGTTCTCCTTTGATGAGGCTGCTGTGAATGGCTTCCTGAATAAGAATAACATTGTCTATTATCTGTCTCTTAGGGACAAAGCCACCCTGATTCTCAGATATTATGATGGGGAGGAGATTCTTGAGCCTGTTTGCGATGATTTTTGTGATGATCTTGTACGAGACATTGCACAGTGATATGGGGCGGAATCTATCAAAAGATTTTGGGTTTGCTTCCTTGGGTATTAATGCAATGTGAGAGGATTTCGTATAGTCCCCCATCTTATGCTTTCTGAATGCATTTTTCACCATTCTCACAAAATCCTTTCTTATGGTTTCCCAATGCTGCCTGTAGAATGCTACTGAGAATCCATCCGGCCCCGGGGCCTTGTCTTGTTGCATGCTGAAGGTGGCTTCTCTTATTTCTTCTTCAGTGGGCTCTTGTTCCAGCTCCCTGTTATGATCCTCCTTGATTTTGCTTTCGATTAAGCTGAGGAATGTTGTGTTGTTGTGTTGTTGGGGATCAGCTGTAAGGAGAGCCTGAAAGTGATCGAAGGCTGCTTTTTTTATCTCTTCTTGTTCATGGAGTTCTCTCCCTTCCACTTCTATTTTGTCAATTTGATTTCTGGCTCTTCTAGTCTTGACGTTATTGTGGAAGAAAGAGGTGTTCTTATCCCCGGCTTTCAACCAAAGACAATGGGATTTCATTCTTTGTTCCTCTTCCTCCACACGATTTTGCCAGTAGAGCTCCATGAACATGCTCTTTTCCTTTTCTATATCTTCCGTTGTGGGCTGAGATTGTTCTTTCTCCTTATGCCATCTCTCCATTTCCGATAGAAGGTCGTTTCTCTTCTTCCTTTCGGATCTTACCAGCTCTCTCACCCACTGTTTTATGACTGACCTTAGATGTTTTAGTTTTGTTTCCCACACGTAGTGAGGTGAGCCTAAAATTTCTTTTGCCCACTCATTTTGCACAAGAGTTCTGAATTCTTCATAGCTATCCCAGTGCTTGTTGTATTTAAAAGGAAGTGGGCCTAAATTTGTTCCTTTATTCAGAGAGAGGACCACTGCTTTATGATCTGAGGCTGTTCCGTGGATTGTGTGGCTTTTAATTACCTGGAAATTGCTGGCCAACCCTTCCTGAATTAGAAATTTGTCTAACCTTTCTTTTATGTTGTGAGAACCTTCTCTCTTATTGGTCCAGGTGTATTTGCCATTCGACAAAGGGGTGTCGATCAAGTTGAAGAGCTGGATTATTGTTTCTAGCTTGTCTCTAGATGGATCTGGGTGGAAGTTACCGCCAAATTTTTCCTCCACCTGCCTTATTAGATTCAAGTCGCCCCCAAGAATTATTAGGCTACTCTGAATGGAGGAGAGGTCTGCTTCTAGGGTGTTCCAACAGCTGATTTTGTCTCTATAGTGATTGGGTGCGTATATGTTATATATGAAATAGACCTCTTGAGTGCTCTTATTCCTTAAATCTGTTCTTATCCACCAGTTGCAGAGCTGAGAGTTGCTGATTTCCCACTTGTTTTTGTTCCAAAGTGTGCCTATTCCCCCTGAGGCCTCATCTGAGCCTTTTGAGGTGCCTGAATAGTTTTTGAATCTTTGAGTTTGCGAAGTGAAGTCCTGCTCGGTGGATTTGGTCTCCTGGATTAGGAGAATGTCTGGCTGTTCCTGATTCAATAGATCCTTAATTGCTTTCACGTTTAGGGAAGAGCCCATTCCCCTACAATTCCAAGAGACCAAATTCATTATTTACCCATTGTTGGGTGGAGTCTTGCTTTCTCCTTGGCCTTTTCGCCATTCCCTTTTAACTTGCCTAGAAATGAGTCCATGGGTTGCTGAGAGCCGGTTGCCATCTCCTTAGCAGCTGCTTCATCTCTCAATTCTTTGTTTGATTTTCTGCCAGCTTTTCTTTGGGGGTCTGAGGGTTGGTTCACTTCCCTTGCCTTGTTTCTGGTTAGAATTCTTTCAATGGTGGGGGTAGGAGAGAGAGGAGGGAAAGAGCGCGGGGAAGCAGGGCGGGGGGATTGAGGGGGAGAGGATGGGGCTTCTCCTGATAAAGATTCAAAGGGATTGAGGGAGGAGGGGACGTCTGAGAGAGGGGGGGGGGGGAGGAGGAGGGAGGCTAGATGTCAACGGAGCTGAGGAACTGGTGCCCGAATTGTGCTTTTTCCTTTTAACTTGTTCCCAAGAACCCCCTGCATTTTCCTCATTATGCTCTACATCAATTACTTTTAGCTTACTACATCTATTGGCGAAATGTCCGTACTCGTGACATACCTTGCATTTAAAGGGTAGTTGTTTGTAATCTAGCTGCTGAATGTACATCCATTGATCCACCTTTAGCTTGATTGCTTCGGGCAATCCTTTCCCCAGGTCGACTTCAACACAAATCCTTGCGCATGCATGCATATTCTCCCTTGGTTCTGATCTATCTATGTATTTTCCGACTGCATTGCCGATTGCTTTGACAGATTCATCCCCCCAGCAGTGTAGGGGGAGATGAGGCAGGTGCACCCACACAGGAACCGCATTTGGGATGTCCATTTCTGGGTCGAAGTCCGGGGTCCATCTGTTCAGATAAAGCCCCCTTGTGTCCATGAAGTAAGGGCCATTGCGAAAGATGAGGCTCTTGTCTTCTTTTGACTCGAATAGGAAGGTGAAAAATCCTCTCCCGCAGAATCTGATGGCGATCTTTCCTTGGATCATTGGGCTCCAATTTCGCTCCACCCATTTTTGCACAGTGCGAGGAGAAGGCCAAAGGCCTGTAAACTGACCAACAAGTCCTCTTTCAGATAATGCTATTGCCGATTTTCTCGGGAGGGAAGGAGGAAGGATAACCTCAGGAATATCATCTAATTTCTTAATAAACTTCGAAAGGGCGGGACGAGGTCTGGATTTAGAGGGGTTCGACAAGAGCGAAGCAAAGGCTTCCTCAGGAGACTCAAAGATCGGAGGCGGGGAGGCGGAGCCTGCCATTGCAGGCCCGCCGAGGGAAAGGAGGAAGGGCCAACTTTTAATCGGCCATAACCCCGCAGAGGAGGCGGAGGCAGAAGGAGGCGCCCAGGGCAGATGCAGGCGAATCCGAGGGAGGCAGGCTGAAGCAAGGCGGGGCAGGGATCGGGGCTACAGAACCCCTGCCAGGCAGAGCCTGGAGAGGTAGGCGCGACTGCAGGCTAGGAGGCAAGGCGCGCGCAGTCGATCCAAGGAACCTCAACCAAAAATCAAAGGAATCTATTATTATTATTGTTAAAATTCCATACCATTATTATTATTGTTAAAATTTTATAAAGGAATCTATATTTCATAGCAATTACATATATACAAGAGTATTGTTTCAAAATTAAAATATGAACATTGTTAAATAAAATTAGTATTTTTACTTCACGTAGAATCATAAATTAGAGATAAATATATATCTAAAATAAAGTTTAAAATTGTTAAAATATTGATTATAAATATAATATATATCATAAATTTTAAGTTCATATATATTATTTTACAACTAAAATAATTGATTGTTATTAAAAGGAAAGTTATTTCCAAATATTATATGATTTTATTTAACCATGCAAATTAATGAGAATCTAAATAGGAGGGTTATGTGTGAGATTATATTCAATGACACAAATTAAATGACAATTTAAATAGAGAAAGTTTAAGTTAGAGTTGTAAAAGCATAAATAGAAATGAAAACCTATGAATGAAATATATAGAAAGTAAATTAAACTATTATATATACGAAATTGTTGTCTTATCTCATAAATGTGCTTTTCATCCTAGGTAAATGGTTTATTAATCATTTTTTATGTTTCTATCAGTTAGATGTTGTTATGTAAAAGAGACGTGTTTCCACATGAATTAATTATGTTTATAACTTGTGGATGGACATCACCTTTTCCTTAAGTATAATTAGCTTTTTTTCTCATCAAGTAACAAATTATGGCTCATCTCCATAGGATGGAATATGAGAATGTCATTGCCTATAAAATTATATTATTTATTTGAAAGCTTTTTGGCCTATTCAAATCTTTTATGCATACAACGAATTATGGCTCATCTCCATATGATGGAATATGAGAATGTCATTGCCTATAAAATTATATTATTTATTTGAAAGCTTTTTGGCCTATTCAAATCTTTTATGCATACAAGGAAATGGTGTTATTAAGTCAACTACATGACCATGATAGTGCATTATCTATTTGAAAGCTTTTTGGCTTACTCAAATCTTCTATGCATACACGGAAATGGTGATTAAGTAAACTACATGACCATGATAGTGCGCTAACAAGGCAAGGCAAGACATGGTGGACATTGTGCACATGATGATAGTTGTTAAACAAAATCTACATTGCAAGCAATGCTTCCAATGGACTATGGAATTTTATATAATGCTCAAATCTAATTGGTGTCCTTTTAAAGCTTTTTATAGTGGATATATTCAATTGAATTTTTCTAAGAACATCAATATGTTTGAAGTTATAAATAAAATATTGTCATTTATTTTTTCTTGAATAACGTTATAATTAAATTTGTTATTTTTACGGATTAAGTTTAACATAAATATTTTATCATTTGACTAAATGCACTATGGTTTTTTGTTTTTTTCTAATTTTTATTGTACCCAACATCAATAGAGTGACTTAACAACAAATTATAAGCTCTTTGTGCTAGAATTTCATTACACCATTTAATTGAGAATCAATTCATATTCTAAACAAATATCATTACAGAAACCCTAATATATTATGAATGAATATTGGTTTTTAATAATTTTTCAAATTAGTTATTATGGCCCTAAGGGGGACCTATATTGGGTTAAATGTACATTATATGACTCCAAAGGGGATGCATATATGAGGATAAATGTACATGTAATATGTAAATGTATAAGTAATAGGGTTGGCCTAGTGATGAAGGGGCCAAATGGGCAATGTGTGAATATGTATATACAAAAATCATGTAGTCATTGTTGAGGATAGAGATTTGGATTTGATGAATCTATTTGGGTATTTGGAGGATTTTTTCCTATTATTGTCTATATTACAATTGTTCTCCATGATCACATTGATGTACATGGTGTGTACTACTGGTTTTTTATGTCTATGGATCATAACATTGGTATTAGAGCTTGAAAACCTAGGGTTTTGTTGCTTCAAATGAGTCATCATGGATTTTTCTATAACTTTATTTCTAGGAAGCTTCAAACAACAAAATTTTGAGAAAACTGAGAAGTTACCTCAAAGTACATATGGTCAAAATTTTAGATTCTAGTTCACTATACTTTTAGAGATAAACCTATGGAAGTTAGGTTTTGTGAATGGTATTGAAATCAATTTCAAACAAGTAATCTTGGAATTTCAAGTATAACATTGTTTTTATTGGAAGCTTCTCATTTTGAAATTTGTATAATAGTTATAATATATCTCATGGAACATGTGGCAAAAAATTTCGATTCTATTTTCTTATACTTTCAAAGATATGCCCTATAGAAGTTATGGTTTGTGAATGGCCTTGAAATCAATTTAAAATGAGTGACCTTTGAATTTCACTATAAAATTTTTCTAGAAATATTCCAACCAAAAAATTCTTAGGACACTAAGGAGAGACATCATAGTACACGTGATTAAAAATGCATCTTGTAATTTAATACAATCATGGAGATATAGTTTGTGGAAGTTAGGGTTTGTGAAGGGTCTTGAAATCAGCCTTGAATAAGTCATCTTAGTAGCTTCAATGTAACCTTTTCAGAGAAGTTTTTCAAAGTGTGAAATTTTCAAGGATTCGATGAAACATATTGGGGTACCTCAAGTAAAACTTCAGAACCATATTTGAAAATTTTGATATGTGGCATGTTAGGCAGTTTCACTTTCAAGATGAATACACAAATAAACAAGTTTTGGGAATGTTAGCATAAATTTCATTTGGTAGATCATATTTTTATTAGACCAATGGTATTTAAAAGAAGACATGTCACAATAATCCAAGTTAATGTTTTAATCTCAAAAGATATGAAATTGTAAAGATACATCAAAAGAAAGGCCGACTAGAATAATAGACTCCATGGCAAAGTTTTAAAAGACCTCAAATCAAAAGCAATGGCATTATCTAAATTCAATCGAGAAGAAGATAAGGATGAAGTCAATCCTAAGGAATGGCCTTCAAGAAGAAGACATTAGAAAGACAACCTCTAAGCCAAGGTATAGACACTATGAATGTGTAGTAGTGTCATTTGGATTGATAGATTCACTAGTTGCTTTTATGTGCCTAATGAATGAAATTTTCAAACTTTTTGGATAAGTTTGTTTTGGTGTGGAGCTCGATTATATTCCTAATTCAAAGGTCTTATTTCAGCCAGGTGTATACCCCAGCAAGATTGTACACCCCTCCACGTGGGGGGGGGGGGGGGGCGGAGGGGGATTGTCCTCCCGGCTGGGGGTACAGGAGCTAGCAGGCCCTCGGTGGGGATTTGGGGTAGCACTCCCTTAGCTAAAAATAAATGAAAATTTGCCTTGTAAAATATTGCAATTTCATAGTCAATGTGGGTTGTTCATTAGGTGGATAATATGATACTAGAATTTATGTTAATTTAGGGTATTTTTCCCTAGAAGACAACCCTCGGTTTATATGGGGAATTTTTTTGCGATTATGTATTATGATTCTGAGCGAGAAAGAGAGAGGAGACTATGTGAGAGTGAAGAAGAAATTATGGCGGATTTATTGTAGGTTGTATCTCTTCATCTTGTTGGATAATATAAAAGGAAGGATTGGTTGTTTCTCCATGTACGTAGCCCAAATTGGGTGAAAGACGTATATTTTTGTCTCTCTTGTTTCATGTGTTTATGTATTTGTGTTTTCACAGAATTTTATGTATTGCATTGCTCTGATTAATTAATTTCTAACAACTGGTATCAAAATTGAATATCTATTTGGCTGATAAACTCATAGGAGATAAGGATTCTTGTTTCAAGTGGGAGAAATGGTAGAAGATGGTAGGCTTAGGGTCGAGAAATTTAACGGCCAAAACTACCAATTGTGGAAGATGTAGATGGAAGATTATTTGCATCAGAAATATTTGTACCTACCATTGAGTGGAATATCAAAGAAGTCGATGAGTATGACGGGCGGAGAATAGGATCTTCTTGACAAAAAGGCACTAGGAACAGTATAGCTGTGTTTGGCAGCATCAGTGGCTTTCAACATTTCAAAGGAAACAACACTAGAAGTTTTAGTGATGGCATTGGCTAAACTATATGAAAAAACCCTCAGACTCAAACAAGGTACTTCTTATGAAGTGTTTATTTAATATGAAAATGTCAGAAGGTGGATCTGTTGTTGATCATTTAAATGAATTTAACACGAATACCAGTCAACTTAGTTCTATAGGGATAAATTTTGATGATGAAGTTAGGGATCTGTTGTTTCTGTGTTCATTGCCATAAAGTTATAATGACTTAGTTATGGCTATCAGTAACTCTGTCTATGGATCTAGTAATTTAAAGTTTGATGATGTTGTTGGTGATATCCTTAGTGAGGAAATGCGATGGAAAATATCTGGTGAGACATAAGGTAATGCTTTGACTGTTGAGACTAGGAGAAGAAAAATGGAAAGAGGAAGGATCCCAGAAATCGCAGTAAGTCAAGAAAAGGCACATCCAAATCTAGATCAGGGATAGTGTGCTTGAAATGTGGGAAGAAAGGACACCTGAAGAAAGATTGAAAATCTCAGAAGGGAAAAGAAGGAGATGGACAACAAGAGAACAATCATGAAGCGAATGTGGTAGGTGATGTGTTTCAACATGATTTGATTCTTTCATTAGAGAATATTATTGATGATTGGGTGGTAGATTCAACAGCTTCTATGCTACACCTAATAGGAAACATATGCATGACTATGTTCAAGGAGATTTTGGACAAGTTCATTTGGGTGATAAACCCTGTAAAATTATTAGAATGGCTAAAGTGCCCGTAAAAAAAAGAATGGAAACCAATCACTATTAAAGGAGGTAAGGCATGTTCCAAATCTAAAGAAAAATCTATTTCAACAGGGTAGTTGGGAGGTGAAGGTTGTGTAACTACATTTACAAATAAAATTTGGAAGGTCACTAGAGGAGCCCTAGTAATAGAAAAAGGAGAAAAGGTTGGTGCCTTGTATTTATGCAATGTTATTTCTAATTTTGCTAATGCTTTAACCTCTGTAGGAGCAGACACGACATTGTTGCATTATAGGCTTGAGCACATGAGTGAGAAAGGGATGCAGATTCTTCACTCAAGAAATTTGATACTAGGTTTGAAGCATGTTGATTTGGATTTCTATGAAAAATATGTTTATGGAAAAAAAAAGAGAGTTAGATTTCTCAGAGTTTGGAAGGAAAAGAAGAGTGAAAAATTGGAGCTTGTGCATAAAGATGTATGGGGACCTGCTCAGGTATCATCTCTTGGTGGCTCTCGCTATTATGTTACTTTTATTGATGATGCAACTATGAAAAATTGGATTTATTGTATTCGAAATAAATGTGCTCTATTTAATACTTTCAAGATAATGGAGGTGACTATTGTAGCGAAGAATTTGAAGTGTCTTAGATCAGATAATGGAGGTGAATATTGTAGCAAGGTGTTTGATAATTACTTTTCAGATCATGTAATTCATAGAGAGAAGACAATTCTAGCAACACCACAAGAAAATGGTGTGTTAAAAAGTATGAACAGGACAACCATGGAGTGTGTAAGGTGTATGAGATTACATGTGGGGCTACCTCTACAATTTTGGGTAGATGTTGTATATATTGTTGGTTATCTAATAAAATAGAGGGCCTTCAAGTTCCTTGGATGGTGGTATTCCTGAGGGGGCATGGATAGGTAAAAAGGTAAACTACTCATTTCTAAAGACTTTTGATAATGAATCATTTATCCACATTATTAAAGAAAATAGAACAAATCTTGAGGCAAAGTAAAAGAAATGTATCTTTATTGGATATTGTGTTAATGATTTTGGTTATCACTTATATATGGTTATGAAAATCACAAAATCATTAGGAGCAAAGATGTCATATTCAATGAAAAGGTCTTGTATAAGGATCATATGCAGGAAAAGAAATAGGAAAAGGAAAACAAAGAATACACAATTCTTGATGAGATTATAGAAAAAGTAAAGGTGCAATAAAATCATAATGATCAACAAACACAACAACAACACCAACCACAACAACAACAAGCACCTCAAACCCCTAAAAGTGGTGTTGGAAGATATACCAAGATAAGTAGACCCCTTGAATGATACTCTCCTTCATTATATTATGTATTGTTGACTGATTCTGGTGAACTGGAAAGATATGAAGAAGTAATGTAGGTAGAAACCAGAAAGAAGTGGGAGCAAACCATGGAAGAAGAGATGGACTCTTTAATGCATAACCAGACTTGGGACTTAGTCAAGTTTTCTGTAGGTAAAACAACGTTATAGAATAAATGGGCTTATAGCTTGAAGGAAGAAGATGGAGGTAAATAAAGGTATAAGGCTAGACTTGTGTGAAGAGGATTGCACAAAATAAAGATATAGACTTTGATGAAATTTTTTCTCCCGCTGTTAAAATTACTTCAATCAAAACTATTTTAATTCTAGTGGCAACAAAATATTTTCATCTTGAGTAGTTAGATGTAAATACAACCTTTCTCCATGGGGATTTGGGGGAAGAAATCTATATGAAACAACCACAAGCATATAAGGTCAAAGGGAAGGAGAAATTAGTGTGCAAATTGAAGAAGAGCTTGTATGGCCTAAAATAGGCTATAATGAGATGGTATCTAAAATTTGACAAGTTTATGTCTAAACAAGGTTATACTAGATGTCATTCTGATCATTGTGTTTATCTTAAGAAATAAGATGATGGAGGCTATATTATATTTCTATTGTATGTAGATGACATGCTTGTTGTAGGGTCTTACGTGTAGGAAATAAATGTGCTCAAATGAAAATTGGCTAAATCATTTGCAATGAAGGATTTGGGTGCTACAAATAAATCCTTGGTATGAGAATAACTAGAGACGGGAAAAATCGCAAATTAACATAGTCTCAGAGTGAATATATAGGAAAGGTGTTCAAAAGGTTTTATATGCAAAATGAAAAACTAGTTAGTACACCTTTGGCTAGCCATTTCAAGCTAAGAAAGGAATTGTGTCCCAAGACTCTGCAAAAGATGGATTATATGTGTAAAATTCCATATGCATCAATAATTGAAGCTTAATGTATGCAATGGTTTGCACAAGGCCTGATATTACACATGCATCAAGAGTTGTAAGTAGCTATAAGAACAATGCAAGAAAAGAGCATTAGATGGCAGTGAAGTGGATTCTCAGGTGTTTGAGAGGTACCACAATCAAGAATTATGTTGTGGAGGTTCAAACATTATTCTACAAGGATATGTTGATGTGGATATGGAAGGTGATAGAGATAACAGGAGGAGCACCACAAGGTATGTGTTTACTCTAGGTGGAATACATGTAAGCTAGGTTTCAAAATTGCAAAACATTGTTGCACTTTCAACAACAAAAGCAAAGTATGTTATTGCTACAAAGGCTAATAAGAAATGATTTGGTTAGAAAAGTTTATGAATGAATTGGGTGAGAAGAAGGAGATGGGTAGTTTGTACCATCACAAAGAAAGCTCCATTTTTTTTTTTTGTAAATTAGTCTAATTCTATTATGGTACAAAACTTCAAAAACTTACAATGAGGCGCACCTCAGATATCACCATCCTACAGAGATGGATTTTGCAACATTGATGTCCTTATCCAGCCAGGCATTTGTCCTACCCCAGGTTTGGGAGACTTGCCTGCTGTTACAAAACTCTGACAGTGAGGAAAAAAACCTTGAGACCCATACATATTCCGAAATACAGACTTTTTAACCAGAACCCAAAACCCCATGACTGACTCAAAAAGCATATTCCCTAACTCGATATTCCACCATTGAAGCCGCAAACAGAAGCATATCATAAGAACTATGGTTGTTTTGCCGAGGACTAAGCAGAGCAGCAACCTTACATATAGAGAGAGCACTGAAAAGACGCAGATCATGAACCAACATATAAACAAAAAGACATTGCCATACCCTTCGCCCGGTAGTCCTGAGAACTGGCTCAATCGTCCACAGAGGTGGATGGCACCTCTTCCACCACTATGCAAGCATACAGGTCCAACTCGCTTGAGTCTGTGTGAGGCGCATCGTCTTCCGCTGGAGCGCTTGGACCTGCCACGGCTCCCGCTGATGCCTCTGCCAAGTTACGCTGACCCTGCTCTGGAGCTGGAGGATGAATTGATGGACAGACCCTTTGGGCAGGAGACAGGGTTGGTTGATCCAAGACTGGGGCCGGAGGCCTGTGTTCCTCTGCCGCTGGCAAACGAACCTCGTGCTCGCATTTCTCAATTTTAACAGACACATAGTAAGTGTCGGAGTCCAGAAGGCAGGGGAAGTTGAACCTAGTTGAAGGATGGGAGCTGTGATTACATACCAGGGCTTGAGCTTGCCCTTGTCTTCTGCCGCGTCTACGACGAGCACTGTTAGCATCGTCCGACAACGAATCAGAGGAACAAGGGAGGGGGGCTCGTCCTCTTGCCCCTCCCCGAGACCCGCCACGATGGCAACTGGCGCGAAGCCTCTCCCGAGGCATTGCAGAACGGGGTGGACACGGAGGAGGCTAGAGTAGCAAGGAATTGACTGAGTATTATGAAGCAGGTTAACAGAAGGCGCAGAGGCACGGAAAGGCCAAAGAGCTACAAGAGGAACAGGTAATTGCAGGGGAAAATCGCCTCGACAGACCTGGGAAAACTGGATAGCAGGCCAAGGAATGGTGAGCCAGCAACAGCTGAAGACTAGCGCAGAAATTAGGGAGGGAAATGCAGGGAGTCGACTTGTCTCTTTTCCGCGCCTGCCTCTCTGAGCCTGCCACAACACAGAAGTCCAGAGCCAAATGTGAACCATAACAATAAGCAAACCATACATTACCGTTCCTATGCCTCTGTCATTATATTGATATGTCCTGCAACGTGCCATGTGCGACCCAAAGGCATTCATTAGCTTCCCGGAGGGCGGAGTTGCAGACCTCGCGCGAGGATGGATGATCGAAGCAGCTCGTATGCTGTGAACGAAGCGTCTGGAGGGATAGTTAAGGCAGGGCGTTAATTGCCGTGTACAGGTGGCGGGCCTGGGCCGCCACTTGCCCAGTGGGGAGCCCGCCCTCGTACACCTTTCACGTACTTGCACCCGCATCCGGGGGATGAAGATCCTGGAGCACCAACGTATGGCAATCCTTTTGAAGTTTTGTATCCTTTGCGTCATGGAGAGAACCTGCGTAGTGAGGACCCTGCTGATTCACCCCTTGGTTTGCAAGTCTATCTGCTACTTTGTTGGCAGTTCGCCTAACATGATTGAAGATGATACTGTTAGGGCGCCGTAGCCTGTCTTCCAATGCTTCTAACCTGCTGAGGAGTCTCCAGTTGGAGGAAATTTTTGCTGTTGAGGACCCTGCTTGGATTCTGACAGCTGAATTGATAAGTATTAGGGAATCTCCTTCTACTTCCAATGGATAGAAGTTGTGTTGATCAGCCACACAGATTCCTTTCCACATTCCTTCCAACTCTGCCATGTTGTTGGTATTTGTTCCAGTCGAACCATAATAGATGTATTTTCTACTGATCCTTCTGCGTTTCTGATGACTCCTCCATATCCTGATGGACCCTGGTTCCCCTTAGCAGCCCCATCAAAATTAAGTTTAAAAGTAGCTCCTGCAGGGGGGGACCATTGGGAGGGGGATGTGATTTTGGAAGGATTGCTGTGAGTATCCAACTGGGAATAGGAGATATTGAGATTCCAGGAATTCCAGATGTTTTTTTCCTGAGGTGAAGTAGGCCAGTCATTTTCTGTCCAAGCTCTGAGTGCTAGTGTTTCTTGTAGATTATACTTCAGGAGTAGCCAGAGGATTTCTGTGGATCTTCTCTTGTTGTTGAAGACTCGATTGTTTCTTTCCTTCCATAATGCCCAATATAGAAAGCCTGGAATGAGATTCCATAGTGAGTTCAAAATTGGGCTTTGATAAGGTTTCTTGGGCCAGGTTCTGAGAATGCTTGCGATGTCCCCTTGCCTTTCCCTTCTACCATTATTGCAATGATCGACTCTATTCCATATTTGAGCCACGAGAGGGCATGTCTCCATGAGATGAGTGATGGTTTCCTCCTGAGCAGTGCAATTGGGGCATCGTGAGGGGCCTATAAAGCCTCTTCTTTGAAGATTATCCCATGTGAGAATGCGTCATTTGCTTAGTAGCCAAAGGAAGGTGGATATCTTGGGCCACAATCTTGGCTGCCATATATGAGTCCATAATTGATCCTTGTCATTAGTGCTTTGGTCATAGCGTATGGTATAGGCCTCCTTGGTGGTGAAGATTCCTCTTGAGGTGTGGCCCCATCTCAGTTTGTCCTGCTGGGAAGAGGGAATAATTTTCCTTTGATGAAGCTCCTGGTCTATATCAGCATATGTTTCTTCTTGCCAGTCTGTCTGCCAGGATCTAGCTGGTTTCCAAGTACGGAAATCTTGAGGTTCTTGTTGCTGTCAAAACTGAGAGACTTTAGTTGTATTGGAGTGTTGCATATGGTGCTTCCAGCGCGGTTTGTGGAAGAGCGTGGCAAGTTTTGGCAGTTGCTGCCATGAATCCTCCCAAAAACGTGTTGATGTCCCTGAGTGGATCTCCCAAAAACTGTATGCCTGTATGAAGGTGCAATGAATTTTAGCCGAGTTCCAGATCATGGATCCTGTAATGCTCGGACTAATTCTGATGAGCTCGTTCCACTGACTTTCGGGTGCGTATTTAGCTTGCCACAACTTTGCCCAGGGGATGTGCGGCTTTACTAGCCAGTTCCACCAAATTTTTGCTCCCATTGTGCTATTGCTTTGTATGGGGTCCCTTAGTCCTAATCCTCCATTGGCTTTAGATTGACATACTTCTGCCCATTTGACAAGGGCCCATTTTCTGTTGAGTCCATTCGAGCCCCAGAGAAAGCCCCGTTGGAGGTTACGGATAGCCTTGAGCACCCATTTGGGTGCTGCTAGAAGAGAAAAAAGATACAGGGGCATTGCTTGGAGGACCGATTTGATCAGAGTAAGTCTACTGGCTATGTTGAGCGATCTGTAGGTCCAAGAAGAGAGTCTCGCTTCCAATTTATCTAGAAGCGTGCGCCAGGAGGCGTGCTTGAGGGCCGAGGCCATGAGAGGAGCCCCAAAATACTTGGATGGCAAAGCAGCAATGGAGAAGCCCATAATTCGAGCTATATTGCGCTGAGTGGAGACAGGGGTGTTGAAGAAGAAAAGTTGAGATTTGGAGGCGTTGATCGAGGTTCCAAAGGCTTCAGAGAAAAGAGAGAGCAAAGATTTGAAGGCTTTAGCTTCTTGGGAAGAGGGATGACCAAAAAGCATCGTATCATCCACAAATTTCTGATGAGACAACGGATTAAGACCATGAAGTGCTAAGCCTTTGACTACTTTGGAGGAAACAGCGTGATGGAGGAGGCGACTGAGCCCTTTCGCCATAAGAATGAAAATGAACGGGGAGAGAGGGTCCCCTTGGCGAATGCCTCGCGATGAACGGAAGGGCATGGACGGGGAGCCATTGAGGAGAACTGAAAAGCAGGGGGAGAATATGAGGTTCATAATCCAGCGTGTCCAGGTTGCATTGAATCCGAAGGCTAGCAGCATTTGCTGGATATATTCCCAGCCGAGTTTGTCAAAGGCTTTAGATAGATCAAGCTTCATTATCATGCCCGGTTTTTTGAGAGTTTTTAGCGAGTGGATTGCTTCATTGGATAAGATGATGCCATCCATAATTTGACGACCCTCGACATAACCTGTTTGTTCTGGAAGAATAAGCAGAGGGAGGAGGGGTTTGAGTCGATTGGCCACAACCTTGGAAATGAGCTTGTAGATAACATTACAGAGGGCAATTGGCCGGAATTTATCAGGTGTGTTGGCTTCTTCGCCTTTGGGGACTAGAGTAATGAATGTGGAGTTGAGGGAGGGAAGGACCCAATGCATGGAGCGGGATTCTTCCACCAAGTCCCACACTTCAGTGCTGATCAGATCCCAAAATTCATGAAAGAAATTAGCAGTAAAACCATCAGGCCCAGGTGCCTTACCATCTTTGAGTTGCGCCATGGCTTCTTCGACCTCCTGCATGGTGACTTGTTTCAGGAGATTTTGATTTTGATTGTCAGTGATTATCTTTGGAACATGCTGAGTGACCGATTTGATGGCAGCTTCACGGCTTCCTGGTTGTTCTTTGAGTGCCTCTTGGAAGTGATCTCTGAATGCCTTCTCAATATCTTCATGCTTTTCTATTCTGTCCCCCTGACTGTTGTTGATGAAGGCTATGTTATTATGCATTCAGCGTTGGATGGTGGATCGGTGAAAGAATTTTGTATTCTTTTCACCCTCTTTTAGCCATCTGATACGTGATTTTTGCTTCCACAGGATTTCCTCCTGTAGCCTTCGGGCTTCTAGCTCCATCCAGAGGGAGTGCTCTTTGTTGGATAGTTCTTCTGTCCTTCCTTTTGTGATGATGGTTTGCTGAAGATCACACATGTTCTGCTCCATATTTTTCCTTGCATCCAGGATGTTGCCAAATTTTGATTTATTCCAGGCCTTGATTGCTTGCTTAAGGTGTCTGAGCTTCTGTTGAAATTGATACATTTTTGCTCCTGTTGGAGGAGTGAAGGACTTCCAAACATCTTGCACCGTTCCTTTGAATTCTGAGTTAGTGAACCAGAAGGACTCAAAATGAAAGGGGCGATTAGAATGTTTACCTGGACTTGTCCATTGGAGCATAATGGGCCAGTGATCTGAGCCTCCTTGGGGCAGGATGGAAGCGTGAAGCGCTCCGCCCAAATGAATGGCGTTGTCTGAAATGAGGAAGTGATCTAATCTAGATGCGATGTGGTGAGGTCCCCTCCGTTTGTTTGTCTAGGTGAACAATCCATTAGAAGTCTGTAGGTCTATGAGCTGGTTGATTTGTATGAATTCTTTGAGGCCTGTGCTATCCTCTTCTAGTTTCATCCGTCCTCCTTTTTTTTCCTTTAGACTGGTGATGATATTGTAGTCGCCCCCACTTATCCAGAGAGGGTGCTGTCTAGTGGAATTGAGTGCTGTAAGAGCTTCCAGCATTTCTAATTTTTGATGCAAGTCCTGCGGGAAGTATGTATTGGTGAGTAGACCATGTATCTCCGTACCAAGGATATGAAATGAGGCTTGAATAAAGTTGTGCGAAGCATGAAAATCCTGTAGAGTGATGGACTGTGGATTCTAGACTATAGCTAGTCCTCCCGAGGCACCTAGCCCATCAACTGAAACAACTCTACTGCCAGGCCAGGCTTTGCGAAGGATTTTTTCAAGGACATTGGTACTTTTAGTTTCCTGTAGAAAAACAATTGCTGGTTTCTCTAACTGAATCATGGTTTTTAACATTCTGTGTTTTGAGGGGCTGTTGAGCCCTCTCATGTTCCATGAGATGAGCTTCATGAGGAACTTTGGTGTTTGGGCTTGTAGAACTTTGTCAACTTTGGAAATCGCCCCGATTCCATTAAGATCTCGCCCAGAATAATGGTTCGTTGTAGATCAGTCTTGCTTCCTCTTTTTTTTGTTTCTTTGAGGATTTTATTTCCATCCCACAAACTGCCTACTTGTATGCCCAGACATTTACTACGTTGTGCTTTGATGAGAACCCCTTCCAGTCTATCTATTTCCCAGGGAGGGATGGAGTTGTATTCTTTCTACTTACATGCTGCTTCAAGTGTGAGGATATCCAGCCCATCTAGACTCATAGTCTCTAGATCTTCCTCCATATTGATAGGGGTGTTCTGAGGATCATCTGAGCTACCTTCTTGCAAACTTAAAGCTAATGCCGCATCCAGGTCCATGTCTGAGGGCTGAGGGCCCACTGCTGACTCCGATATTTTCTCTTCCAAGGATGGAGGGAGCTTTGAGGGTGAAGGGGGAGATGGATCCACCTTTGGATTGGGATGATTGGAGGAGGATGGAGGGGCAAGAGTAGATTGAGAGTCTTGCGAGGGCTTATCTGAGGTTTCACGAGGGGTGAGGATTTGGAAACGGTTCTGGGATTTAGGCTTTTTGGGGCTGGAGGGGGCAGCAGGTTGCTTTTTTGCATGCCTTCAGCGGGAGGTCACTTTTGTGAAACCATCAGAATCTTTAGGAGTTTCATTGACAGCAGCTTGGGTCTGGGTATTCAAGGGGCATTCCCTAAAGAGATGGCCATGCTCATGGCACTTACGACAACGAAAGGGAATGTGTTCATAATCTAAAGGTTGAAGCCATTCAAAATCATCGTGGAAGAGACTTACTGAGTCTGCAAGGGTTTTTTTGAGCTGCATCTGGACGCAGATCCGGGCATAGGAGGTGAATGTTCGGTATTTGGTGTCCTCTGCTACTTTGATGAAGGTGCTAATGCTGTTACCAATGTCCTGTAATGTTTCTTCTTTCCAGTATTCTGTGGGCAGGGAATACAAGCGAATCCGGACTGGAGCATGACTGAGATCCTCTGTATCTAGGTTGAATCGTGGCTTCCAGTCATGAAGGAAAAGACCCGAGGAGTTGAAGAAGTATGGGCCTCCTTCAAATACTCTGGTTTTGTCTTCCAAGCAGTGAAAAATAGCTGTGAAGAAGCCTTTGGGTCCTAATAACAGGGAGACTTGTCCTTTGGGTTTCCATTTGGATTCAATCCATCCGTGAAGGGCCTTCTCAGTAGGCCAGAAACCCAGAAACTTGCCAATCAGTGCATGATCTTTCAGATACTGTATTTCGCCATTGATATGATGGCTTGGTAGCTCTACTTTAATTCGTTCTTTAGCTTTTGGAATGCATGTGGTTGATGTCGCCTTTGGTTGTGACGCACCTAGATCTGTGTCATTTTGGTCATCAGTGCCCGGGATGTCCACGTTGGCATTGTTTTGTTCCTGGCTGGGATCGCGTTCAGAGCTTTGAAATCGTGCAGCGGATTTGCTAGAAGAGAACAAGGGAATAGATGACTCTGTGTTGTCCGCCGTCCTTGATGAAGAAGGTGAGGGAGGAACGGACCCAGTCCCTCCCGCCGGACTTTCCATATTTAGTTAGCAACCAGACTTTTGATGATTAGCGATCCAGCAGTACCGTGCAGGGATGAAGTTACCAAGTTGCAGAGATGCAGGTCTGTACATCTGCTGTAGAGGGCAGAGCAACGACTGCTAGGGTTTCGAGGCAACAACGGGTAAATTAAGTTATTAAATGCCAAACAAAGATCCATTCATCTTGCAAAGAAATAAACATTTCATTCCAAGACTAAACATATACATATCAAGTACCATTTCATATGGTAACTGTTGGAAGACAAACAGTTGAAGCTAGAAAATATACACACTAGCCAAAATCTTGTAGATATGTTAACAAAAGTTGTAACCAGGGAGAAACTAAGATTCTGATCAGTTTCAATTGGTCTTCACGTATGTTGGTGAAGATGAGAAACAACCAGGTCCAAAGTCGAAGCATTGTCCAACAAGTGAATTAGTGGTGGAGTTACTATAATCAATCTCCAAGTGGGAGATTGTTGGGTGTGGAGTCTGGTTATCTTCCTGATTCAAAGGTCTTGTTTCATCCAAGTGTATATCCCAGGACTATTGTACACCCCTCCATGCAGGGGGGTCCGAAGGGGACTGTCCCCCATGGTTGGGGGGTCTAGGGGTAGTGCCCCCAAAGCTAAAAATAGATGAATTTTTTACTTGTAAAATATTGTAATTTCATAGTTGACTTGGGTTGTTCATTAGGATAATGATCTGATGGTAGAAGTTATGTTAATTTAGGTTTTTTTTTTTTCCAAATAAGGAAACCCTTGGTTTATATGATGAAATTGTATTGCATCTACGTAATATGATTCTAAGTGAGAAAGATAGAGGAGAGCATGTGAGAGCGAAGAAAAAATTACAGTGGATTTGTTGTAGGTTGTATCTCTTCATTTTGCTAGATAATGTAAAAGGAAGGATTGGTTGTTTTTACATGGATGTAGCCCAAATTGGGTGAACCACATATATCTGTGTCTCTCTTGTTTTATGCGTTTCTGTATTTTTTGTTGACACAATATTTTATGTATTTCCTTGCTCTGGTTAATTAATTTCTAACAAGTTTATCATTGTCTTCCTAAATGACATGCTTATTTATTCTAAATCAAAGGAAAACCATGAGCAACACATAAACATAGCGTTATAGGTGCTAAGAGAGAATCAAAACTATGCCAAATTGACTAAATGCTCTTTTTATCAAAAGTGGATCCAATATTTCAAGTATATCATCTCATAAGATAAAAGTTGGCTAGCAGTGAAAAATATCACTAAGGTCAAATCATTCATGGGACTTGCTAGCTATTGCAAAATATTTATTCAAGGTTTTTCAAATATTGTTTATTCCATAAATTCTTTGTAGGAGAAGGGGATAAGTTTGAATTTACCTCTAAATGTTAAGCAAGTTTCCAACAATTGAAGGAAAAACTTACAAGTGCTCCAATATTGAAAATCACTAATTCAAATGACGAATTTGTTGTGTGCATTGATGCATACAAGGAAGGACTTGGTGGAGTTCTTATGAAAAATGGTAATGTAATTTTTTATGAGTCCATGAAATTAAAAGTGCATGAGAGCCATTATTCCACTCATGACTTGGAGTTGGAAACCTTAGTGCATGCATTGAGAATGTGGAGACATTCTCTCATGAGAAAGAAATATGAGTTGAGAATAGACCATAGTGGTCTAAAATATTTGTTTGAATATCCAATCTTGAATGCAAGACAAGTGAGATGGTTGAAATTTTTGAGTGAGTATGAATTTGATATTAAGCATACCAAGGGGAAAGAAAATAAAATGGTTGATATACTCAACAGAAAAATTCATGAGATGCATGTTATAACCATAAGCATATATAGTTCAAATCTTAAAATCAAAATTTTTGAGGATGTAAAATCATATCAATAGTATGTTCAAGTGAAGAAATCACTATACAAGGTAATTGAGAGCAAATATATGAAATTATGGGCCGAAAGATGATGGAACCATCATGTACAAGGGTAAATTTTATGTGTCAAATTCACAAGAACTAAAAAATAGTAATGAAGGAAATACACAATGTCCCTTGCACTAGACATGTAGGTTATTAGAAGACCATTACATCCATAAAAAGTCAATACTTTTAGCCATTACATCCAAAAGGTGAAGGCTAAGCATGGGAATCTAGTTAGTTTTCTATATCCATTTCCCATTCTTGAGTGGAAATGGGAAAAAATTGTTGGGTTATGGGGGCTTGACCAAGGTTTGGATTTATTTAGCTAAACAAATCCCTACACTACTGGCCCTTTCGGCATCAGCCCGCGGAGCGCATACTGAAGTCTCACTCGAAGCAGTATGGGGGGATGCTGAAACCAATTTTCCACACCCTTGAGATGTCTGTGATGTCGATTTAGTCCAACTAGATCTACCTTCGCGTAGGTCGCTTCATGCACTGTTTTGACGTTCAATACCTTCGCTATCTGTTATAACAGTCTTTCACACAGCCCTAACCAGGGGCTGAGATGCTTTCACGCTATTTCCCAAACCACACTGCGTATCTTACTTATCTTCTTAACATATCTTACATATCTTCGCATAAATAGTTATTCTAACTTGCGTTCACTTAATCAACACAGTTATACACATTCACGCATCATATAAGCATTAAAAGTGAAATTTATATACAATGTAACAGATGCATAGAACAGGAAATAAATACACATAAATGGTAGGAAACTTCTCTTTATTAATACTTCCAACTGTTACATACTCGACTTGCCCTATGCACTTAGCTGCAAGGGTCTACGCACTCATCTGTGGACCACTAGCCCTCTGTGCACTCGGCTGCAAAGCTTTCTCCTACTTTACGACCCAAAACTAGTCTTTTCTCCCTAAATCTGACTCAATTCTTCATCTTCGACTATCTATCTATTAAACTACTTAGAGACTTTCTCTATTTATACAATCCCAAGGTCCGCAGACCATGGGTAGATCTCTATAGTTGACATTACATTAACAAAATTAAGTGCGGACAACCCTATGACTCTTTTAACCCAGATGCGGGTGATTATCCAGGTAATTAATTCGACAAGACGGTTGGGCGACGGATGGGCTGGCCACATGGCTACCTGCGTCTTCCCCCAAGCCCATCTAAGGCACATTCAAGGCACCTTACAGGAGCCATTAAATGTGTCCTAAGGCCGAGACTGCTCAACCTCTTTCATAGCTACGGAGTCTGCAGAGCATTATGTTATCCCTCCCCCCTTTTTCCACTGTGTCTACCCTTTGCAAGCCTTTAAACCATGCTCTAGCACTGTCATTGGTTGCCGATGCTGGTTGCTAAGCTGCATTGACCTGGGTAATGGATTTCATTATTCTCAAACCAGGCTCTGCAACTTAGCTCTGGCTTAGCCCTCCTCGGTCCATCCTCTGCACAATTAATTTACCACCATCCCTGTTACCACCTTACCTTCAATCTTGCCATGGTTCATCATCGAATGCGAAGCAAGAGGGGAGGCAAGCGTGGCAAAAGCATCCGCCCTCCTACAACTCCCAGCCCTGACTTTGTTTCCCTGCTTCTTCAGCAGATAATCCCAATCCATTCGGCTCTTTCCACGACCGATATCCAGACACCCGAAGCAGAAGGGGAAGAACTTGATTTCAAGGTTCTGAATAGAGGGGCATCGCAGTGCATATAGAAAACTCTCCCCCCCCCCCCCCGCATCTAGCACCCCATACCACTCGATTTTGTTTTCGTAGCACTCTAAACCGGCCCGTCATCACTGCTACTGTAACTATTACTTTTACTGAAGAAATGGACCCATCGACACCTCTGCGTACACACAGCGAAGAACTGAATAGGGTAGCTCCAAGAAACAGAGGTGTTTGCAGCCCAGGTGAACAACAACCCGACATTGATAGAACCACCCTGCATGGCAAAGCACCAGCTGGCAATCAACAAGTAATGGGGAGCAACCTTGGTGTCACTCAGGCGTCTGGTAGCCGACAAGGCGACACGTCTAGCCTGCATGCAGGCATGGGGAACGCTGAAACCGTCCACCCAACTCAGTGCACGTTAGCTGAAGAGGATGATTGGTACAAATATGCGTGCAGGATTGAAGAAGAACTGGCCCCGGACAACCTCTAGCCTTGACACTTGGCAGCCAGGTGTCACATTTTTTTCCAGGTGGATTCTTATCATGCTGACTAGGAGTTTACGGTTAAATTTATGTTTTATGATTACATCTATGAAATGTCTGAGATGTCATTTTCTTTTTTGGTCAAAACTGTTAACCCATATGTGGGTATTTTTGATTTCCTGGAATGGTTTCCCCTCTACTGGGGTAGTCACAGCTAGACCGAATTATATTATAATGGTTGTTGCTCAGTACTTTGGACTCCAGGCCTCTCTGTAATTACCTTTTTTGTATCATATTAATAGATTAATATTACTTAGAAAAAAAAAACCTATGACTCTTTTACAAACTACGCACTCCGCGCCCACAAAATACGGAGTCTTTACATCGGAATTACAATCTTTGACCAAAATCTGGACTATAAGCCCCAAAACTTCCCTTGGGGTATCCCGTGCCCAACGGGCCCCCAATACAAACATCGTGAACTGCCCTCGAGTCACTCTGTCAGTGCATATATCTTTGTACGAAGACCTACCAGCTCTGACTGGATCGCTGCAAGTTCGAAAATACACTGAGCGATTGCCTGCTGTACTTCCTCGACACACTGTTCAGTGACCACTGTGGATGAACTGCTACCCTAAATCCTCTTCTGTGTTTCTTGCAACTGTGTGATATTTTCTTCAATGGAGGCTGTAATGGTATACACCTCATCAATCCACGGCTATAAGCGCGCCTTCAAAACTGCTTCCTTATACCAAGCGGCATCCACCTGCTCCTTGAGCGCTTTAGCCTACTGCATCCTAGTGAACCTCTATGTGAGGGAAACCCTCTGCGTAGTCCCTTTTACTTCGTCATTTCTCTAATGTATCTCGCGCACCTCTGTCTCTAGGCGTTGTATGTTTGGGTCCTCCTGCAGGGTGGTGAGGACCTCGAACGACTGCTCAAACAACTTTGTGCAGTCTGTCACTGCATTGTTGACGCCACCATTGCTGTGGTGATCGCGATGGCGCCCTGTTCCTTAACTTCCAACGAAGTTGAAGGCTGCGCCCTCAACTGAAATATTTCTATCTGAAGGTTCAGCTCCAACTGAACCTTGGCCATTTCTTCATTTTCCTCACACACCCCTGATGGTAATTTTCGGATGCGCGCCTCCACTGGTTCTTCTGCTTGGATGGTCAACTCCAGGACCATCTGGTAGGGTTCCTCCACCACCTGCACTATTTGTTTGTTCTGAGCCACTACCTCGTCACGCTGCAGGCTCAACTATTTAATGTTGATGCGCTACTCGCTCATTACCTGGAGCACGCAACCCTCCCTGGCTTGCAGTTCTACAATGAATCCATCCTGTAAAATATAGAGTGTCTCTCGAGGGAGCGCAACCACATTTAATTTGATTCCCTTCAACCCACTGACCATAGGCCTGTCGACCTCTTTTTTTGTAATGAGTGCACCATCTAGCAACACTATTGTGTTAGTCATCCAGTCGCATAGCATTTCCTCAGCCGCGGAAGTGCCTACTGCGAGGTTGGTTGACACTCTGCCAGCCTGCGAATTGCACACCTGGAACTGCTGTATCTGTGCCCAGAGAGCCCCCAACACCAACTGGTGTTCCTCCTCAAGCTTCTAGAGGGCCTCCACAGTGACATCCCTCACTGTCTCACCAATATCATGTTGAGATTGCAACAATATGATGGAGCTTAGTGAAAAGAGTCGCCTTCACTAAGTGGGCCCGCAGGCTATTTTTGGCGCAAGTCTATTTTTAGACATATGGATCATGTCTATGGATTGCAGGTTGTTGTTTATGGATGATTGATCAAGTTGGAAACATAGATGGACTTCTATTTTTAGACCACAACGGAGTGAC
>APFE031072867.1:167426-177490 GCA_000404065.3 Pinus taeda | reverse complement strand
CTTTCCTCGGGATACATACTGTGTTAATGTGTGAATGCTCTTGATGTTTTATTATTATTGATGCTGCTATATTGATGATCAACGTAGAGGAGCTTATGTATTGTGTATGTTTTCCTCAATAGTACATGATCAGGATAATCTTTGTTGAATATGTGTTAAATTATTCAAAATTTCTACATATCATGGAGATCCCCCTCAATGAGGGTGATCGGGTCGAACGAAGTCTTTGAAGCCTTCGACTTCTTTCGCAACCCTACCTACTCTCTTGGGCATGGATGTTTGAGCTGGGTGGATGTTGTCTGTGGGTCTGTGCCACCTTGTTCTGTGTCGGTCTCTGGCTCAGGCGAAGGTGAGTTCTGTCCTTTGTGCTCTTCTTCTGTTGTCTTCTATTGCTCTTCTGCCAACTTCGCAGCATCGCACACCACCTGGGCCTTAGCTGTTGCTTCTTCTTTCCTACATTTCTTTTCCAACTGTGCCATCTGCAATTTCGCCTCTTCTTTTTCCCACTGTGTGGCAGACTTCTCCACTTCCACCGTAGAGCCAGCTGGAGCGTGCCACTCAGGTGGCCATGACTCAAGGACTGCGAAGATGACAACATCTATCGCTAGATAGGGTAGCCTACGCCACGTCTTTACAGGGTCCTTCCTCGCCCTAATGTAGACATGGTGGAAATCTTCCTTGAACTCTGCAAAGCTCTGCAGGCTATTGTAGACCATGGGTGATGACTACAGCTTGTGATTAATCCCCATTGTGATGTTCATCTCCGTGAGCACCCAAAATATTTTGTTTTCCCTTATCCTCTACGCATCCTGAGTTGCCCACAGTGAAGCGTACTTCGCTGCCTCTGGAAGATCCTGTGCGATCATCGGGAACTAGCTATCTTTGGGAAATTCCCATGCCACTAGTACTATTGACAACAAAATCCATGCATAGTGAATTTTTTTTCCCTGCTCCTGTGCCTCACGACAGTTCTTAAGGAACTCTCCACATAAATAGCTTTCCCAGTTAAATTGGACCCCTTCTGCACATTGTGCTGCTAATGCAACCACTGGCGCAGGCACCTCATCCACGCAGCACTTCCGCATCACCTTCCGTACCAATATTTGCATCGCGACCTTGACTACAGGGTTGTTGATGCTGGAAATGGCGTACCCTCACTTCTTCTTCTCCAGTTTAAATTTCTTCTTCATGGCCTCTACGATGGCCAAATCATCACTCTTTCCCTCCGAGATGTTTGTTGGGTCCTCCCCTTTGTAAGGGAGCTGGGTAATTCTATGAATTAAATGGTTGTTGATAGGGATGGGCTCGTCCAACCACAAGAACGCATCATGAACCAAGCAGAGTAGCTTCCTGATGAAAAAAATAGTCACTGGGGCGTGATGGAAATGCGGCACCCAGAGCAGGTTTAACAATCCTGCCTTCTCTACACCTTTCAGCCATTTGTGCAGCTCCAACTCTATTATTCTGGCTGACGTGTCTTTCTTCTGGCACATGAGTTGCGCGGTTGCGAGATGCAGGAACTTCTCATGGTTCGCGAGATCCCAATCCTTAAACTTCAGCACAGGCACGCATCCCAAGTGTGCTCCTTCAAAAATAATGTTGTCAGGTAGCAGCAGAGTCTGCAGAGAGCTCTTGTTCTCATCTTGTTGGTTACGTGGGGTCTAACCCAGGTTCAACAGTGAGTTTAGCCAAGCAAATCCCTGTACTACTGGCCCTTTTAGCAACAGTCCAAGGAGCATGGACTGAGGTCTCACCCGAAGTAGTATGGGAGGGTGCTGGAACCAGGTTTTCGTACCCTGGGTATGTCTGATATGGGCGATAGGTACGTGATTCAATCTTCACGCTTGATAGATTATGCACATCAGCGGCTACTTGAGTCCTATGGGACTGCCTTCGCGCAGATCCAGTCGCAGTGCGACCAATATTAATTACCCAAGTCTTCCTTAGTTAGGTTTTGTTCATTAATTAGAAAGCTTTCATACATAAACATACATATAAGTGTGCACATATAAATAAATAGGTACCATTTACACCGAACATCCAAATATGGATCTATCAGACAGATGCGCAATATGCTAAATCAACTTAACTTTATGTTGTGGCCACAACCACCACCCATTCAAAACTTGCCTTGGGAACAATTTTGGATGGATCCCCTAGAAGTTAATCTTGCATCTCTCTGAATGATATGTTTTACTTGAGGAATTTAGCTCTTTAGAGAGTCAAATCTTCCATTCAAAAATGGTTAAATCCCCTTAACAAATCCCTGGCAGATAACCTTGTTTAAGCCCTTCATTCATATGCTCATCGGGATTTATTTAACTCACAAAACCCTCCATCACATCATTATTCCCGTAATAGCTCTTTATAGTGGAAATGCTAAAAAAAAATGTGTAAAATCTCTTCTACACCTATCGCAATTAACACTAAGACTTAGTGTTCACCATTACCTTCCGGACCTGATGGTAGTATTAACCTTGTTTTATATATTTCGGATCCAGAAGCTATATCACTATATTGCTATTGGCGGGGTCCCGAGGGTTATACATATATGGCGTACCACCATTATTGGACCCGATGGTTCTATTAAACATGATACATATCTCTCTCTCTCTCTCTCTCTCTATAATATATATATATATATATATAAATATATATATATATATATATATATCGGATCCCAGTGTTTAAATTGCTTAATCGCTATCGGGAGGCCCAAGGCTCATATATATATATATATAGTGCTTCCGTCTTCCAGACACGATGGTTTTATTAACCACGATATATATATATATATATCGGGTCTAGAAGCCACATCACATATCGCAATCGGCGGAGCCTGGGGGTCATGCAGTTAACAGAGAGAAGAAATCCAGACCCAGTGATGATTATATGCCTGATTACATAACATTTGAAGTCCATCCTGTGGCCGACCACAGGTTTTGTCCATGTTTTCCCTTGTATTTTTGAAAAATGTTGGAGTCTGGGTTCTACAAAGGGGAGCCTTAAGCACCAGACCCGAAGGAATTATGAACTCCAACATATATGCATGTCGGGTCCGCCCAACCGAAAGGCACAATCGACATAGTCTTAAGCCCAAGCTCATGGCATGATGGAATGTGATGTGGCAAACCCGACAGGGTATGGGTTACCACCTATAGTTTTTCAGGTTCGGATTTTGGATGCAGCCCTTTGTTTTGCGGGGACTTTTAATGTAAATCAGATTTTCACCTACAAGACCAAATCAATGCGTAGATTAAAGACCAGGGGCTGATTCTTCCGCAATTGTTTCTCTTGATGTTATAAATGCTTCATGAATGCAAAATTTGTGTTTTTAGTTCATTTTTTTTTATCATATCTATATATGTGTAACTGATGTTGGCCATTTCTGCAGGTGAGGACCGAGAGAAAGTAAGCTAAGCCTAAGGATGGATGCATAAGCTTCAAGTTTGACTCCAAATAAAAGATGCATGCACAGATCCGAAGAGTTTTACCCATGCGGATATGTTTATTTGAAGATTGGGTTTTATGGTGTGGTGGTCATATGTCCAAGTGTTGCCTATGTATTCCGAAAGTGAAACCGTCCCATATTGCATCATGAAGAGATGACACATAGTCATCCACTCTAATCAATAACCATTCAGTTCTCTAGGAAATGAAGCGCTCTAATGACAGGAAACGCCCTCTATGTGTCAATGGTGACACCGATTGGCTTCCTCTGTCTATTCTAATTTGTATAATGAAGGAAGAGAAAGGGAAGGCAAAGGGTGAAAAGGAAGACCGAGAGTCATTTCCAGGGGCATAAATATTCCCTCGGGAGAAGAAATGAGGGCTTTTTGTTTGGAAAAAATAGCTTTGATTTATTGTGAATAAAGAAAGACTGCTTGGTTCAATGAGGAGTCTGTGTCTCAGATTGATTTTCCTCTTCTCTTATGTGTTTTGATTAGAATGTTGTCGCTAGAATAAATGCAAATGTATATTTGTTTTTTTTTCTTGTGCATATTGATAACTTGCAGTTCATGGTTATGCCTGGTTATTTGAATATGATTCAATATCATGGTTAAATCATGAAAGGTTGTTGATTCAAAATTATTTTAGACATCAGCTGCAAGCTTTTTCTTCCATAAAATGGAATGTGTATTCATGTATGAATGATTGGATTGTGATTAGGATTTAATACAACCTTGTTCTTAAGTGGACCAGTAATTGATTCATTTGGACTTGGGATTTATATATGATGTTTAACTTCCTTTGTTTTGCTCCTGTAGGATAGGTTAGGATAATTAGGATATAAACTAGAGTAGTTAGAAATAACTTAGATAGGAGTTGATACATATAGGTTAGTTGTTTTAGTTTAGTTGATTTTATTGAAACCTTCTTCCCAGAAGAAATCTTTCAACTCATTTAACAGTTTACAAGGTCCCTTAAAACCTGTTGGAACTAGCCATTCCAAACGAAAGCAGGTCTAATGGGGCTTGCGATCGGGTTAGTTCCCCTTGTTGGTATAGCAAAAATTTGCCAGGTCAACAAATTGGCACTAGAAGGAGGGCCTAAACTGTTGTCCATAGCTTTTCAAGATTTCATCTATAAGTGCCATGCATGGATTCAAAAGGATTAATGCATGGATTGTGAAGGTCGAAAAGTCCCTTCCTCTCATTCGGAAAAGCCTCGTTTTGAATAAGAGACATTGTGGGAGTATCTTGTCACTCAGCAACAACCAGTCAAAAGAATTACTTGGGCTTACACTCATTCCCTAGCACAACTCCCTATCTTTCAATCATTACCTCTTGTTGGCTTATTGGGGACTGACCCAGGTTTGGAAGAGTTTTAGCCAAACAAATCCCACGCTACCGACCCTTTCGGCAACAATCCGTAGAGCACGGATTGAAGTCTCACCCGAGGTAGTATGGGAGGGTACTAGAACCAAGTTTCCGCACCCTAGGGATGTCTTGATGTGGTTTGGAGGGGTCGCGACCCAATGGTGAGTGCCAGTATTTCAGCAATAATGCTGCAACTCCTGGGATTCCTACTTTACTTTTATTAATCCAGTAGTTTGTAGCAAACTTGGAAGTGACGGTGTTGTATGCACAAGTACTAGTTCTTACTGTAAGCTGTCACTTGGTTAGCTGGCGCAAGATCACTAGGAGCTTAAGCAAACTTCTATGAATTCTGAAAGAAGCTTTATATGTGATGAAAGAAAGGAAATCTTACTCTACAAAAGCTACTCTACTTGCAGAAACAGAAAGAAGACTTGGAATGTAAAGTAAACCTAGCAAACCCTAATTAAGAAACTAACCCTAATTTTGCAGAAAGAGAGATGAAAAACCATGAAATAAATGCAATTACCTACTTAGGAAGTAAACAACATCTATTCAAGCTATTTCTAGAAGGAAATGAGAAAAAAAACATACTTTTGGATTTTTATGTATTCTTAGGTGAAATTGTCATGCATGTAATTTATTTGCTTGTGAATGTGGCAGTGATTAGGTGGTGATGGAGAGCAACGTTGGGGTTTGAAAAGGTGTAGGAAGGTGTGGAGGGGTCCTAGGAGGCCTCTGGTAGCCTTCTTGATGCTTTCCCTGCAATCGGACTTCAAAACGTGACCTACAGGGAAATCTATAGAAGGCTGTAGGGGATCTACAGGAGGTCTACATGAGGATCTACAAGAGGATGCCAAGAGCTATTTTAGAGGTTTTAAAGGTAGGAAAATGGGTGGAAAGGGTAGCTGATGGCTAGGATGATGTGTTAAGGTGTCTAGGGTTCATCAAGGATGATTGGAAGAGAAAGAAATGGTTGGATTTGTTCAAGGAAAGGGAGGAAAGTTTATGAGAAAAGTGCGGAAATTTAAGGCAGATTTATGAGGGACTTTGGATGACCTGTGGAACATGGATCAAAGAGGGATGGTGATGGCTGATTGGCTGACTTAGTGTGAGGAGAAAATTGCTGCAATAGGACTGCAACTCAAACAATGAGATTAAGCAAGCAAAGAAACTAGCTACACCAAAAAACAGAACTATGCATCAAGCTAATCTAAATTCTGATCTAGGAAAATAAATGTTGAACAATGCTATATGGAAAGAAAGCATGGAAGGAAGTTTATTGAAAAAACAGAAATGAGCATAGAAAAATAGATCTAAAGCAAAGCATTAACCTCTAAATCAACTACAACACTAGAAAATGCATGGAGAAAGCACAACTGTGTTTTTGTGGCAGAAAGAGGGTCTGGGCCTCAGTTCATGGTCCCAAAGGGAGGAAAGGAGGCCAAGGCTCTGTTGATGGCCTTTTTTGTATCTTTTCGCATGACTGTTTAACCTACTACAACAAACTGAAATGGAAACAATTGTGTAAATCACCAAAATCAACCTATTCTAACCAAGGAAGAAATCTATCTAACAACAACTAATTCATAAACTGAAACAAAACATATAAATACAAAACAAGAGGTGCTGGGAAGCTTGGGTTGGGCCCTAACCCAAGATCTTCAGCCCTATGAGGTAACTCAGTACTGGATCAAAAAATATCTAATCTTCATTATCAAAATAATAATCACATTACATGAAACTGTCAACAAAAGTAAGCTCGAAATGACCTAAGCAAGACTGCAACAAAAGTGCGAAAATTTGACTAACATCCAACAACCTAATGAGGCCCCGGGCCTCTCTATTTATACAACTGGGGCTCCCAACAGCTCCCCTAAAATCAAGGAGGCTTGGCTCCCAAAACATGAGATAGACAAGAGTTATTCTTCACTTGCTCGGCTTCCTTTTTGATGCATTGATGTGGTTGCTTGTGCTCCAAGCTTTCTGAAGGAGCATTCGAAGTAGGGTGTCATAAATGAGGGGGATGCCCTCCAATAAATCCTCTCCCTTGTATTCTTTGAATATTTGCTTCCAAATGCTCATTAAACCTTTGACTTTGCCTCCAAAATTGACCAAAAATCTTCATTAAGCACACATTAAACTTCATGGCAAGATGACTAACCAAACTCACTCTATTAGCATAAATATAATAAAAAACATGCAATAAACTAATGAGAATGGTGGATTAAGCTAAGTTAGGAGGCAAAATGAGCCCATATAATTACCCATTTATGGGGCTCATCATCACCCCCCTACTGAATGTGTTGCTCATCCTCTGAGCAACTAGTCCATCTCCTCATCTTTGATGGTCCTGATGGCCTCCCTGACATCCCATGCTTCTGATGTGAGATCCTCTTCTTTATCATGGAATCCTGCCTTTCTATCCACTTCTTCCCACTGTTGTCATTCTTCCTTGCCTTTTGTGCCTCTGGGAGTCCTAGCAACAATGGGGGACTCAATTTGAGGCCAATCCAATTGACCCTCAAACTCTGCATAGAGTGCTTGTATAGTGGCACTCTTCTCAATGCGTCTTTCATCCTAGTTGGGGAGTGATACTCCCTAATCTACAAGTTGTGTGGCAGTGTATTCCACCTCCTCATACAATCATGAATGCAGTCATCTCCAAGCAATCTTTCCATGTCCTCAAAATGTGCAATTGCTTGAGCCTAATCATTTATATACTTAGGGGCACTTTGAGGATCATTTGCAAGTAGTTGGTGTGTGTTAATGAGAGCCGTGGGGTCTGATGGATCTTCTCTAATCATTAGGGGTTCATTTTTCTCCTTTGCCATCAACTTTTTGATTTATGTTGCCCTTTTCTCCTCATGATTCATCCATGATGCCATGGCCATCAGTTGCAAGTCCCCTAGCCTAGCATTGGGGTTCCATAGGTTCATATTAGTGAGGGCCATGTTATGCATATAGAACTCTGCTATCTTGGCCTTGTCTTCTGCTGAGCTTTGGTCACATAGTTCCATGAATTGTCTATAATCCTGAAAAGGCATGGTGCCTCTCTGTGCCAAGGTCTTGATCTGGAACTGCAGCAACTGGTCTTTGAGGTATACTCCATATGATTTTGCTGGTTGTATGCACTGTAATGCCTCCATAGGCTAGCTGGCCATGAATGCCAATTGTGTTTCTTTTTCCTGTAGCTAACTTCTTAACATTTTATTTTTTGCTTCCCAGTGTGTTCTGGCGATTGCCTCTCTATGTCTCATAACGCTCAATTCCTTACCCTTTGGACTTGGCGATCTGCATCCATCTATGGCTCCTTACCCTTTCTTTCTCTAGTTCAAATAAAAGTGGGACTGCAAATTTTTGTGGAATGATTTTCCCCCCTTCAAGAAGGTTGTAATAAGAGCCCAAACTAGCTTGGGGGTCAGGTTCTTGTGCCTTTGCTATTTCCTCCTTTCCCTTTGTCTTCTCTTCTGCCCTTTTCTCAAGTTTTTCAGTCTCCTGTAGCTTGGTTAGGGTCTCCTGTAGGACTGTTTGTGCCTCCTGTAGGACTGTTTTTGAGTCCTGTAGTTGTATTCTTTCCTTCCAAGTGGAAGATCTGGGACTTCCCCTTTCATAAGTGATGGGGGTTTTGGAGGGAGATTCTTCCCTCTTGATAGTAGGGGAATCTTCATTTATGATAGGCTCTGTTGAGGATGGCTATGGCTTCCCTGTTTTTATCCTGGTGCTTTTTTGAGCCTTGAAATACATTGATGGTTTCCTTTTCCTCTTTTGTCTGGGTTTAACTGGGGTGCTGAGGGCAGCAAGAACAACTGTTGCCTCCCTTTCTAGTGTCTCAGTAGACACTTCTATTTTCTCTGCCCCTATTTCCCCTTCTTTTGTCTTCTCTGCCTCTGCTAGTTTTGTTTACTCTAACTATGTTTTGGTTTCTTCCTCCTTTGGTTTAGCTTCTTCCTTCTCTATTTTAGTCTCTTGCTTCTCTGTTTTAGGCTCTTCCTTCTCTGTTTTGGTGTCTTCTTCCTCTGTTTTGGTTCCCCCTTCATCTTCCCCTTTTTGTTCTTCTCCCTCACTTTCAAAGGACTGAGGTCATATGTGAGGGCTTTTATATCATCTTCTCCTGTCATATTTCTGAAGATTTCCCAGGCTATGGGGATTGTGAAGGTGTGGAGGGATTCTTCCACTAACAGTTTTATTAGTCCATGGTGAGCCAACTGATCTAGACCTCCTGCCTTCAACTTAATGCTGGAGTCTATAAGGGATTGCAGGAGAAAATAAGGGATGCTGAGTTTTTGAGGTGTGGGAGTATCCATGCCATTTCTCAGCTCATGAAGAAGTCTAAAATGGTAGCCATAAACTATGCTATACCTCCCCTCACAAGAAATGTACTTGATCATTTGGTAACTGACCTCATCTCAAGGGTAAGGTATGCATGTTCTGCTAATGCCATTTTTGTCTTCTATAGGATGTTCATTTGGTTGGAAGAATGTTTTCTTGGCAACTTGACCAATTGGCTTTTCTTCTTTGCTCCAGGGTAGTCCAAGTGGAAGACTGGTAACCCTACTGATAAATTCTGGGGTTATTTCCATGGTGAGACCTCTGAAAGTAACAGTGCCATGGGTCTTTGAGTAGGGTACTAACGAAAGGGCAAACTCCTGAGCCACTTCATCAAACCCTCGAAATTTTTTGAAAATTGGCATCCAATTAGATCTGGTGAAAATGGCTACTACCTCAGGATGTTCATGGAGTCTGACTGAATTTATGGCTTCCTTCCTCATGAATCCCCCTGTCCTTTTTCTTATACCCTTTTGGAACACCCCAGGTGGAGAAGGAGACAATTGTTTTTGCAAAAACAGGAAACAGAAAAAACTGTATTTTATTTTAAGAAACAGGGAAAACTTTTTTATGAAATTGTTCTTCTTCTTCAAGCTTAATTCTTCCTTAAAATTTCATCATTCCTTGCACATATTGATATCCAAGGTGGGTTTGTATAGAGCCTACCTCTTCAAGCCAAAATTTGAGCGAAAACCCCGTGTTTTCTTCTGAAAAACTGCTTACTGCCCCTGTTACACAGTAAAATGTCACTGCCATCATGTCAGTTTCCCTACTGTGTTGTGAAACCACATTCACCTATGCTCATGCTCCTCAGAATGGCTAAAAAACCCTCTTTGCCTAAGTTAAATGTATCATCGCGTCTGTTTATTGAATAACCGCGCTGACAGGCGGAGGCCAGTGTTACTGCTGCGCTGCCAG